>OX359286.1:4062500-4145000 GCA_947179155.2 Hedera helix
GAAAAATGTATTTCTAATTTTTGAACCGAGGAAATTTATTTTAGGAATTAAGTCACACAAAATCAACAACACAATTTTAGAAAGAAAACAATACAATATTTAACGTGATTTGATTCTCAATGACCTAATCTACAAAATCAACTTAAATATATTAATATCTATGGTACAACTTTTTATACAAAATAAAAGATAAATTAAAAACCCTCATTCACACACAACCTAAGACCCAATTACATCATCTGTCAAATTTCTAGGATATTACTACCTCTTGGTTGTATTCACATCTCTCTAAACACAATACTCTATTTATAGAATTCCCACAACTCTTTTTTTTCCCTAATCTAATTAGGACACTCTCACATAATAAAAATACCTACTATAAATAGGATTACTTCCAAAATAAATTCCTAACAAATAAGATTATTTATCATAATAGGATTTGAGGAGTTACCTAACAATTCCTCCAATACAAGGAAATGGGTAAGAGGTGATGGGGTTATTACCCACGACAATCACACCATCGCTAATGACAACATAAACGACAGCATAGTTGTGACGCTCCCAAATTCGAGTTTTTGAATCTTGGATTCGATACTCACGATCCACCATATTCATATATTTAAAATATCCATCATGTCATACAATATGAACTTAACCTGCAATATTACAAAAACTTACATAATACATTCTCATGTTGTCTAACCTTAACTATTACAACATATAAAAACAAATATTTATATGACTGTATTTACATAGTTTAAAACAAAATAACTAAAACATGTAGCAACTATTCATGCACCTCCTCTTTTCCTTTGTCTGTCGTTGTCCCTCCGGACGGTTCAAACAACAATGAGCAATCTAAATGCTCAGCAAGTAAAACAGTTTAAGATAAGTCGTTCGTATCTAAATAAACTTTAATGAAATAATTCAATAGTTGAACAAAAATTGCGAATTGAAATAAGTAATTATTTTTCAAACATTTGATTAATTTTGAAATCAAGACTATATTGAGGGTCCCATGACCATGAACTAGTTTAAGGTTAAATAATATTTAGCAATCATAAGACTGTTCTATTTTGTATGTACGCTAGGGGATAGACTTTTGTGCTATGTACTTTGCCCAAACATATAAGCGCATAAGCGTAAGTTGAAATTTTAGAATTCAAGATCATTTTTCTCTTTATAGAGTTGTTCGTCTCAATTTTAACTATATGAATCTGTCCCAAAACAATTTAGTTTGGATTACCTTTTATAAAAAGTAAAGATTCAACAATCATATATCAACAATTATCTAGCCAAAACAAATGGCTTATAATTACTATAACAATTTATTTTAG
Organism: Hedera helix; assembly: GCA_947179155.2. NCBI lineage: Eukaryota > Viridiplantae > Streptophyta > Magnoliopsida > Apiales > Araliaceae > Hedera > Hedera helix. The sequence goes on from OX359286.1 coordinate 4,063,838, forward strand.
AATTACTTGTAAAAGATAGCTCAATTTGATAATGAAACAAAGCTTCTCAACAACGAATATTATAATAAAGACATGGTTCACTATGATAATGAATTTATTAAACATGCACCAATAATCGTCTATCCGAATTAATTAGCATAGACGTACAATGAAAGTTTGATTATTGAAAACAACAAAGCCATGGAATAATAAAAATATCATTTCTGAAATGAACGAGTACAAATTGAGATTCGATAATAATGTTTGAAACATAGTTAGAATACTCACTCAATAATCCATAAGAACTTCATAATGCAAATAAAATTCGATAATTAAAATCACATTGTTGTATGAAGTGGAATAGAAAAGGAACTTGCCTTTGCGTTGTTTACACTAATAAGTACAATCGTTCGCGTCTATTTATAACTTCTAACGCTCGCCGTAAACCTAAGTAATATCAGCCACGTTATCACAAAATCATACTCACAATATGATTATAAGTTTTCATTCACATTTGTTCAATTCTAGATTAATTAACTAAATCTTAATTAGTAACCAAATTGAAAATATTATTCCAACAATGTTTAACTATATATTAGAATACATTACCTTATTAATTATACACTAACTAATTTAGAGCCAAGTGTCAAGCCCTCCCTAATGACACTACAATTTAATACTTCTCAGTACAAGTATTACATATACACACTTGCACATATACCATATATATTTCAGCACTTTCATTACATACACATTATATAATTAATATATAATGCATATTAATAGATGTACACATATAGTATATAATACAATACATATATTCATTACATATATATTACAGCACACACACAAACGTACAGTGTATATATATACCTTAACACATATTTATATTACCCATACTATGTAGTATAATTATAAACAAAGTTTAATAACTATATATTTATAAATATGTAAAATCTCACTGCACTAATTATAGAGTTTAAATACATACATAATATTTTCAGTGTAACAAATCATTATTAACATTAATTATGTCATTTGGGTTATACAATTAATATTGTATACATAAATTAAATTACATTGTTCGTTCCAAAAATTGTTTCCAATTAATTAAATTATATACAAAATATATTCATTTAATATTAATAATCTCTTATTTAATTATTAGACTAGCTTACAAATTTGGTTTTCATATTTATATTGCATCTCACTTAATAACCAAATTTATTCTATTTGACAAAATAATACATATTAAATTCATATTCGTGTTGTGTTTAATTATTGTAACACACAATCATCTCTTGTATAATTAAATAATTTTTTTACTTAGCTATTTATAACAAAACATACCAATTCACCAATATTTGAAATAAGCGAATTATTCTATCTGTTCATGAATTTTTAATTCATTAGTATCGTACCGCCATACCAAGCTTAATGCACAAAGGATGATAAGATAAAGTATGCAGACAGCGGCAATAAAGAACTACTCCAGTTTTTAGTTTCTATTTACTACTTTATTTTGGATAAGCTACCCAAACTCAAGTAATTTATTCATGTGATCTTAAGTTTTGGATAAGGTTTAATTTTCTTTTTCTTTCAGATACAAAGAGCATAGGACCATCAAACGTTTAAATGCCAAAGAGGGAAGAGCTATACGGAGAGTGTTATTTATCGGGAAATTTAGAAACAAACTCACATGAGTAATTAGTGGAATACAATTAGATATTTTATAACAAGATATAGGTTATACAATTATCTGTCTTAAATAAGAGTAATTATTCATTGATCTTAGGACACCTATTACGTGTCTTACACCACTCATGTGTTGTCACTTCAGTATTTAAAGTGAAATGATTTACTTTAAGTGCTGAAGTGGTAGCACAATAGTGGTGTGAGACACCACATGATAGGTGTCCTAAGAGTATTTAATAATTTTTTTTTAAATAAACCCTAGTTATTGCGATAAAATATCTACTTTTACATCACTCATTATGAATTTATTTGTAAGTTATTAGTATATTAAAATTTACTCTATTAACCAATTTATAAGCAATATGAAAACCTATTTAATGAACAAATAAAGAAAGTGAGAAAATGTTCGAGGAAATTAACACTAATCTTCAAAAATAGCTAATGCAAATTAAAGCATGATGATGTAAATAGATTGAGCCTCTAGAGTGGGCTGATGACGTAACGTATATAGCATCAGCAGTATGACGTAATGTATCATCAGCCGAACCAGGGTATTGATGCAGGTGGGGGAAATACCTACCAACACACACATATATACACGATAAAAGGTGAAGATTATTTCTTAATTTCCTTATTACTAAGTACTAAAATTCTTTGCTAATCTACTACAGCCAGGGGCGGATTCAATAATTTTTTTGAGCAGAGGTGGATTTTAAATAATTTTTTGTTTAAGTTAAATAAAAAATTTTTAAACTAATTATAATATTAATTAATCATAATAATATTTACAAATTACAATAAATAATCATAATTCAAACTAAAAAATAAATTTTAAATAAAAAATATTAGATACAATTTAGAAATTTACTTCGGTTACTTGTCATAGTTCAATTTAAATAATTCACCAAATATTTAAAGTCTCAAACCAAATTTACTTTTTATATTCAAACAAGATCATGAATTAATTTTAAAGCATAAATCATTTTTGGTATCTTTTTATAAGTTTCAAATAAGCTTTATTTGAAATAAGAGAAACAAATCATCCAAAATTTATACTCAGAACACCAAAAATTATACAGGGTCTATTAGTTAGATGCATGGAAGTAAAGTGATTATAACAACTAGAAATGAGAGGCTGCTAAAGGCTCATAGTCATTTTTCAATTTTCATTTCCCATTATAAAATAAGGCAAAATCATTGTAAGCTATCGTAATAAAAGACAGAAACTACTCGACCAAAATGATCCCGTTTTCAATTGAAGATTAAACAACCCAAAAATAAAAATCCAATCAGACCAAATTAAACAAACAGTAACCATAGTCAACATAATCAATAACAAAAAAATTCAAACTTGAATCAAACAATCCCTCACAGTTCACACGTGATGAACATTCAAAGTAAAAAAATTATACAAAAAATATAGAGAGAGAATCAAAACCCAGAAATTTAAAAACTAAATCGGAATCAAAAATACATGCGATGGATGAGAGACTGAGAGAGAATTATAAAAAGTTTTAATAAATGTAGATAGACCATAAGGGGAAAAGAGATTACTGAATTGGGGGCGATGTTTGCTCCATTTGGTTCTCCTCTCGCGCCACGTTGGTATTTGATTGGATTATTTAGGCAAAAAATGCATACTTATAAAATGTTGTGTATATTTCTAAGATTTTATCAAACCTTAAAATTAAGAAGAATTATGTACTTGTATTTTTAATTGGTTTATGAATATTTTTTTTGTCACTTTCAAATTTAACTCTTCTATTAATTTACCCTCTTAAGTGTTTTAATTTATATATCTACTCTTACTCTTATATTTATAAAAAATAAATAAATAAATCCAGCAGAGGCAGTTGCCTATACTGTCCCTTAAATAGATCCACTCGAGTCTACACCAATTAATGACAGTACCATTATTACAAGTCTTCCACGTGTGAAACCAAATTTCGCTTTCTAAATCACGTGCATGCGTATAATAGGGTAAATTAGCAAGGACCGGAGGATTCTTCAAGACTTGATGACTATGTTGATTAAAAGGTAGATATAATTATTTATTTGAACATTTAATAGAATATAAAATCATTTACCTAGCCTTTATCTATTACTATATATAACAACATTATTACAAAAAAATTATCCAAATTAATCAAGTTATTTTGGTTGATAATTGAATTAGTGATCTTGAGTTAATATCGAGTTAGTCCCGAATCTATCATCTATATTAATACAATATATGTAATATTCATAATAATACTAATTTTTTTCGTATCTTTTATTATATTTTAATTAAAAATGTAGATACAGGTATTAAATAACATATATAATGATTTTAATATATATAATTCTTTATTTTTATATTTAATATATTACTATTATTTATATTTTTGTTCAAATTATAAATATCGAATATTACATACCATCATTTTAAACTTTATTATCGGTATTAATTCCTAACTTACACGAATTATCAGAGCCAGCTTGTCTTTTGCTGTTGCTGTTGCCGGCCCCTTTCATTAATTAGTGATCCTTAGTTTTTGGCAGATCACCAGTGGAAAGGGAACATCTGTATAGTTAGAAGGCAGGGACGAGTATATAAGATCAGGTTTTGACTACCATACAAAGGATGATAAGATAAGCATGCAGACAGCGGCAATAAAGAACTACTTCAGTTTGTAGTTTCTATTTACTACTTTATTTTGGATAAGGTTTAATTTTCTTTTTCTTTCAGATACTATGTGTTGGATTTTTACTATAAAATTATTTATTTATTTATTTATTTATTTATTTATTTATTTAATACTTATTAATATTAGACACTTATTATTAATAAAAGTACATCATTCATCATTCATTAAATGATCATTTATTATATTTAATATAAATCTCCAAATTTATATATATTATGATTTATGTGTATAAATAAGTATTATACACAGAAGATATAAATCATATGTAATATATATAAATAAATATATAATTGTTTATAACCTATGATAATTTGGAGATATTATATTTAGGTTATAGTACTTTAATATAGATAATTTATCTTAATCATGAAAGTTGAACTTCTAATTAAAGTACTAGTGCATTAACGGTGTGCATTAAACGGACCATGTGATAATATTTTACTTATAAAATATTTTCACATAAATACTAATTTGTTAATGTTTCTTAATTTTGAAATAATAATGGACTTAATACTGTCAAATATATTAATTTAATATTTCAACGAGTGAAATTACATTTTGTTAATTAATACCTCATAATGTTAATTAATATATTTAATTAATACTAGGAACATTATTATTGTCAAAACATCTATAAGATTTTTCATAAGATAATTTATTATTGATCAGAGAATCTTGGCCAAGTCTTTTAATATTTATTATTAAAATGATTGATTTAATTGTTAAATCAATTTATGATCAAATGAAGATCAATTAAGGACTTATAAAATTAGTTTAAATATATTGAGATTATATTTAATTCTGAAATATTTATATACATTTATAGAGGAAATATTTGCAGTTAATTAGTAAACGGTTTATTTTATTTAATTCCTGGACTGAAGTCCAATTACAATTATTTAGTGGAATTAATTATAATTAATATTTATTTAGTATATTATTATTAGATAATAATATATAAATAAGTATTTGAGGCAGAATATGAATTTCTTAGAATCCTCATCTTAGTCTAATATTAATCAGTTTCATAAGAGAGAGAATGATCAATAATGATATAAATATATCATTGATAAGATACGTAAAGAAGATTATTATTCAAAATCAAAGGGAAGACCAAATAGCGTATACTCTCTCTCTTCTCCTAGGAAAAACACGTAAAGTATTTTTCTAAAAGGGTGCTTTGGAGACCACACTCCAGATTCAGCATAAGATCATAGGAAGAAAGATCTTGAGGATACTCGAAGATTGAAACGTGTTAATCCAACCAAACACTAGGTAATAATTCATACTATAGATACATGCTATATATATAATTGTTATTTTGTATAAAACCATAAAGATAATCCTGTTTTATTAAATTTTTAAAACTACTTTTTCGGAGAATTTTCCCAACACTAAGAGCATAGGAAAATCATCATTATCTTTTTCCAATAAGACATATTGGTGTTTAATATATATATATATATATATATATATATATATATATATATATATATATATATATATATTATAAAATGTATTATTAATATTTATTAAAAATATAGTGGTTGTGGAATGATATTAATTATTTTATCTAGAAAATAAGTAGTATAATGATATGTTATGAATTTTATGTCACTTTATAGTGTAAAATGAAAAATATATTTCTAATTTTTGAACTAAGAAAATTTATTTTAGGAATTAAATCACACAAAATCAACAACACAATCTTAGAAAGAAAAACAATACAATATTTAACGTGATTTGATTCTCAATGACCTAATCTACAAAACGAACTTCAATATATTAATCTCTACGGTATAACTTTTTGTACGGAATAAAAGAAAAATTAAAAACCCTCATTCACACACAACCTAAGACCCAATTACATCATCTCTCAACTTTCTAGGATGTTACTACCTCTTGGTTGTATTTACATCTCTCTAAACAAAATAGTCTTTTTTTTTCTAATCTAATTAAGACACTCTCATATAATAAAAATACTTACTATTAAAAAATAAATTCCTACCAAATAAGATTATTTCTCATAATAAGATTTGAGGAGTTACCTAACAATCCATCCACTACAAGGAAATGGGTCATAGGCAACGGAGTTATTACCGACGACACTCACGCCATCGCTAATGACAACATAAACGGCGACATAGTTGTGATGCCCCCAAATCCGAGTTTTTGAATCTCAGATTCGGTGCTCACGATCCAACATATTCATATATTTAAAATACTCATCATGCCATACAATTTGAACTTAACTATAATATTACAAAAACTTACATAATACGTTCTCGGGTTATCTAAGCTTAACTATTACATCATATAAAAATAAATATTTACATGACTGTATTTACATAGTTTAAAACAAAATAATTAAAATAGGTAACAACTATTCGTGTGCCTTATCTTTTCCTTTGTCTGTCGTCCCTCCAAACAGTTCGTTCTTAGTTGAAATGTTAAGTTCAAGCAATAATGAGCAATCTAAATGCTCAACAAGTAAAACAGTTTAAGGTAAGCAGTTTGTATCTGAATAAGTTTTAATGAAATAATTCAACAGTTGAACAGAAACTGTGAATTGAAATGAATAATTAATTTTCAAACTTTGGATTGATTTTGAAAACAAGACAATACTAAGGGTCACAAGACCGTGAACTAGTTTAAGGTTAAATAACCTCTAGCAGTTATTGTAACGACCCCGAAATTCGACCCAATTTATTACCTTAACTTTCATATTTGTTTAACATTATATTCCTTACGTCCAAATTTCGGTTCGTTAATAAATCTTTAATTACCTTAATTGATCCATTAATTGATTTTAAAATTTTCAATCACCAAAATTCTCATATAAATTTTTGTTTTTCTCGATTCAATCGTTGTATTAAGATATTTGGATATTTAAAATCCTTACATTCTGGATCCTAGTCCCTGGATCGCAACCTTAACCTTTATCTTTTCTTTTACTAGTGTCAAACAGCTCAACATTCACAATTTAGTATTTTTCATATTCATACAATTTTCTTTGTTTCATAATTCATAATTCATAATAATTTTCTATCCTGACCATCATCATGAACAATCACAATTTATAATTTAACACTACTCGCTCTATCCAGATCCAACATATATGTACATACAAAATATTAACGTAACCTTGACAAATTATCCACATTGAATCATAAGGTTGAACATATGACAATTACGTTTCCAACCTTCTAGGTAATTCATCTCTATCATATCAGATATTCTTGAAAGTTATTTCTTTCCTGCAAAAATATTTATTAAGCAAGTAATGAACACAACGGCTCAGCAAGTTCAACAGTTTATGCTTCACGTAGCACATAGTTTAACATGCTCTGTGTGTGTCATGCATTACGTGTTGTGCTTCTACTTGAGCCATATATCTCATATATATATTCATATAGTTGCACAAAATACACATTGTGGTCATATTAATCACGTATCATGTAACACATAATTTGTATGCAGTTAAAACAAGAATTACATATCATAACATTCCAACATTTAACATAAAAGGGATTGAAGAACTTGCCTGGCGTCCAATTATTTAAATTGATAGTTCAAACTCTTAACTCGATCAACCTCCCCAAAGCTTGATTTATTTCCTTGAAGGCACCAAAATTCCTTCTTCCCTCTCTTGACAGCCATGGAGGTTCACGGTGGTGGAGATGGTGGCGGTGATGATGCTCACGGTGAAGAAGAAAGGAGAGAAAGAGTGTTTATTTGTTATATTTTTTTTTTCTTTCCCTCATTCCTTTTGCTCTACTACATGTATTTATATATATATATATATATATATATATATATATATATATATATATATATATATATATATATATATAATATGAATTATTCTTAAAAAATTTCCAAGTCCACCGACCTTAGCCTTCAACCGACTTTTTCTTCTCTCGAATTTTCTAAATTACGCATGCATAAATTCTAATTTAATACATTACATAATTATTTCGTGTAATAAATATTTTATATAATAAATACAAAATATTTATTTTAATTTACCAAAATTCATAATATGATTTATGAATAATTTTAATACCACTTTTGAGTACTTTTCTTGACAAATTTTGTACACGCATAATAACATGCATGTAATTATATAAGGTAATTTATACCTCCAAAAATCCTAAAATAAATCATAGGACATATAAAAATTATTTTTCATATTTTTTCACTCCGTTACTTGTACATCATGTTACACTAACATGTTCCCGTTTCCGAAATATTATTCTTCATAAACGTCATAATAATTTAATTATACATAACTATAATTTTTTTATAACTTAAAACATTCCTTTTTCTTATTTATTATTCAATTCTTTACATTTCACATTACTTTCCTTATATAATTTATTATTATATAATTTATATAATTAAATTATCCCTTTTTATAATTTCCATTTCACGCAAAATATAATTTATAAAATTTCTTCCATCCTCATTCAATTTAGTCACCTTATATAAATTATATAATTATTCTTATATAATTTATATAATTATTATTTTTCTCACATTTCACTTTAATTTCCTTATATAAATTATATAATTTATTATTATATAATTTATATAATTACATCTCTTCTTTATAAATTCTAAACTTTCTCCATAATTCTTAATTAAAATCTAAAATTAACACATACAATTTTACCAACTCCCTCATTCACTTTTCATTTAAAATTGGATTAACTTAATTATTAATCCCTTAATTTTCATAATTAATAATATTTATAATTATAACAAATATATATACACATTTAATTCATATTTCTCACATTTTCATATAACCTCATTTAAAACATAATTTCTGCACTTCCATAACAATTTAATTGTACAATTTATCGTACATTTACCTGAAATTTCTCTTATTCTTAATAAATTGTCTTTAAACAATTTATTTACTTTTCTATTATTTAAATTTAATATCATTTATCATAATCTCTGCACAAATTTAATTTACTAATTAAATCTCATCACATACCTTAATTCACATAAAATAATAATTTCTTTACACAACCTTGAAAATTGTATCCATTAAATTCTTATTTAATCTTATTAAATAATTCCAAAAATTCGGATCCTCACATTCTTCCCCCCTTAACAGGATTCCGTCCTTGGAATCATAATTACCGTAATAATCATACGTATCTTATTTATAGCACCTTGTTATACCTTTATCTTGGTGAATCACAACTAAATCCATAATAATTATATTCTTTCATCTTTAATATCTATAACTTACATGGATAACCTCATAATGGTCATTACTATTAGAATATTCAATTTATAATTTCTTTGATTTCTCATTCTCTAAAAATTTCATTTCTTTAATCATATTTACCCTTACTCAATCCGCTTATTTCATATTCTCTATTCCACCTTATTGATACTTTACATATTCATCATTCTTTCCTTAATTCATATAAATCTTCTTCACATTCCATAAATCATTCCTTGAAACCTCTATCATTCAACACTAAGTTTTAAACACTAACATTTACTTAATTCATCATAATCCTTATTTAAAATTATTTCAAAAATCCTGGGTGTCACATTCACCCCTCCTTCATAAAATTTCGTCCTCGAAATTTCTATGTACTCATACTTTATTCATTTGTAACTTACACAATTTTCTTTATATTTATTCCACATATCGTTCTTCCCTTCATTTCTCGCAGTCATTGCACATTACAATTCTCTAATCCATCACATCTCATAATTTCTTTACTTCACAATTATTGCTTCCATTATCATTCACACTTAAATAATACTACCCCATCCTACCATCCAATCTTCATAAGAGTAGAGGAATTCAAAATTTTTATTTTGGAAGAAAAACTTTCATGATATGCTGAATGAACATTTATCCCGGTTTTACAGTACTTCGCTCCCCGAGTACTTCATACTGCAAACCCTGACAGTGGATCAATCTGTCATTAAAGTGATGGATATTTCACCATACATTGGCACGCCAGATGATCAATCTGCAATGCCTGTGTCTCTTATGCCAGGTGACCATTCGATCAACCTGCAATGTTCTTAATCTCTTTGTTCATCTCAGTCTTAGAATTCATTCGAAGATAATTTAATTGGTTATAGTTTTCAAAGAATACGAATTCAATAAACATATTTCAAAATTTGTCTAGCTGAATCAAATAGCTTAGACTTATATTTCTTCAACGCTTGTCTAGCTAGATCAATTAGCATAGACTTACTTTTAACAATTTATAACTTGCAGAAATTTTTAAAACATTCATCATGTCAAAACTTTTCAAAACGTCTTGCCGAGTCAAATGGCATTGACTTATAGTTTTGACATACTTTTACAAATCAAAATCATTTATGACTTCATGTTACCGCATCATTTAGACAGTCCGTTGAGAATTTCGTCGTTAATAATTCCTACACCATACTTTATGGTGTTGAATCATCTTGTGATGAAATAGTACCGCATCGTCTTAACAACACGTTGAGCATTCCGTCATTCATCACATCTACACCGGGCTAAAAGGTGCATGGATGATTATTTTAAAAATACATTTTGATATTAAAAATATTTTTGTCTAGCCGAAACAAGTAGCATAGACACTTTTTAAATCGTTTTAAAATTTCTTTTGTACTTTTCAAAGCACACCCGTGCCAAATCAACTTGAGGCCAAAAATTTCGAAGTCTAGCATAGGTAGAAGAGTGGGGATATTTTAAATTCCCTAAACATTCACCTTCTGCTACCTTCGGTTCTTTCACTTAATTATATTATTCATTGCTAGGACTATTAAAATTTCTAACTACTCCAACTTTCTATAACCCTTGTATAGTTCATCAAACTTGCCACACATTATGAGTCCAGGAACTTACCACAAGAATATGAGTTTTAAAGCTTGTCCTAGCAATATGTAGTCTAGGAACAATCAAAGACTATCCATATGCTGAGGGGCTCAAAACATACCATACGATTATGAGTCATGGACTTACCACATGCATGAGTTTTAAGAACTCGTGCCTAAACTTAATATTATTTACCTATCAGAAACTCTTAGCGCGACTCTAACATTTTAATGATTATCACATAGTAACTAAGTAAACACAAATCCCCCGCCCATACAAAGGATTGTGCAACTCAGTCACCACATAAGTCCTCAATTGAAATTTCGTACCCAAGCTTTTTGCCCCCTTAACATAACATTTCTCATCATTCATGTCTCATCATTCTCTGAATTCTTCTTGTACTATTCCATAGTACCATATCTCTTTATAGCATGAAGCTATACCTTTTTGACCATTAACAAGTCTTTCTATTATTTCACATTCTTATTTGATCCCATCATGACCTTGCTTTACAATCTATTACTTATTTGCTTTCCTTATCTTATGATCGTATCGTAGTACGATCCTCTTACCGTTCCTAATCATGTTATTATGATCTCTTCCTATGTTTTTTAGATTACCTTGTTATCTTTATTACCTAAATCAGGTGTCTCCTGATTTTCTTTGAGATTCATCTTTTAATCCTTTCAAATATTCTTTCAGATATGTTCTTAATTAAACTTTTGAATTTTCTCAATTCGTTATTTTCAATCAAATCTTTCTTAATATATTCATCTCTTTCTTATATTCTTATAAGTTTCATATTTCCTTTGCTTTAGCCAACATCTGAGAACATCTTTATCAACTTATGTCTTTCCATTCTAATCTCCCCATGTTCATCAAACTTATCACGTATTTGGACTCAGGAACTTACCATAATCACATGGTTGAGGAGCTTGTCCTAGACAGGCCATAGTCGCCCATTCGCTAAAGGGGCTCCGCCATATAATCATGAGTCACGAGTTTACCATACGCTTGAGTTTTCAGAACACTCAACTAACCGTACTCTTTCTTACTTTCGGTTATAGCCTAAGGTATCATTTACCTAAGGTTTATAACCTCTAGCTCTGATACCAACTGTAACGACCCCGAAATTCGACCCAATTTATTACCTTAACTTTCATATTTGTTTAACATTATATTCCTTACGTCCAAATTTCGGTTCGTTAATAAATCTTTAATTACCTTAATTGATCCATTAATTGATTTTAAAATTTTCAATCACCAAAATTCTCATATAAATTTTTGTTTTTCTCGATTCAATCGTTGTATTAAGATATTTGGATATTTAAAATCCTTACATTCTGGATCCTAGTCCCTGGATCGCAACCTTAACCTTTATCTTTTCTCTTACTAGTGTCAAACAGCTCAACATTCACAATTTAGTATTTTTCATATTCATACAATTTTCTTTGTTTCATAATTCATAATTCATAATAATTTTCTATCCTGACCATCATCATGAACAATCACAATTTATAATTTAACACTACTCGCTCTATCCAGATCCAACATATATGTACATACAAAATATTAACGTAACCTTGACAAATTATCCACATTGAATCATAAGGTTGAACATATGACAATTACGTTTCCAACCTTCTAGGTAATTCATCTCTATCATATCAGATATTCTTGAAAGTTATTTCTTTCCTGCAAAAATATTTATTAAGCAAGTAATGAGCACAACGGTTCAGCAAGTTCAACAGTTTATGCTTCACGTAGCACATAGTTTAACATGCTCTGTGTGTGTCATGCATTACGTGTTGTGCTTCTACTTGAGCCATATATCTCATATATATATTCATATAGTTGCACAAAATACACATTGTGGTCATATTAATCACGTATCATGTAACACATAATTTGTATGCAGTTAAAACAAGAATTACATATCATAACATTCCAACATTTAACATAAAAGGGACTGAAGAACTTGCCTGACGTCCAATTATTTAAATTGATAGTTCAAACTTTTAACTCGATCAACCTCCCCAAAGCTTGATTTCTTTCCTTGAAGGCACCAAAATTCCTTCTTCCCTCTCTTGACAGCCATGGAGGTTCACGGTGGTGGAGATGGTGGCGGTGATGATGCTCACGGTGAAGAAAAAAGGAGAGAAAGAGTGTTTATTTGTTATATTTTCTTTTTCTTTCCCTCATTCCTTTTGCTCTACTACATGTATTTATATATATATATATATATATAATATGAATTATTCTTAAAAATTTTCCAAGTCCACCGACCTTAGCCTTCAACCGACTTTTTCTTCTCTCGAATTTTCTAAATTACGCATGCATAAATTCTAATTTAATACATTACATAATTATTTCGTGTAATAAATATTTTATATAATAAATACAAAATATTTATTTTAATTTACCAAAATTCATAATATGATTTATGAATAATTTTAATACCACTTTTGGGTACTTTTCTTGACAAATTTTGTACACGCATAATAACATACATGTAATTATATAAGGTAATTTATACCTCCAAAAATCCTAAAATAAATCATAGGACATATAAAAATTATTTTTCATATTTTTTCACTCCGTTACTTGTACATCATGTTACACTAACATGTTCCCGTTTCCGAAATATTATTCTTCATAAACGTCATAATAATTTAATTATACATAACTATAATTTTTTTATAACTTAAAACATTCCTTTTTCTTATTTATTATTCAATTCTTTACATTTCACATTACTTTCCTTATATAATTTATTATTATATAATTTATATAATTAAATTATCCCTTTTTATAATTTCCATTTCACGCAAAATATAATTTATAAAATTTCTTCCATCCTCATTCAATTTAGTCACCTTATATAAATTATATAATTATTCTTATATAATTTATATAATTATTATTTTTCTCACATTTCACTTTAATTTCCTTATATAAATTATATAATTTATTATTATATAATTTATATAATTACATCTCTTCTTTATAAATTCTAAACTTTCTCCATAATTCTTAATTAAAATCTAAAATTAACACATACAATTTTACCAACTCCCTCATTCACTTTTCATTTAAAATTGGATTAACTTAATTATTAATCCCTTAATTTTCATAATTAATAATATTTATAATTATAACAAATATATATACACATTTAATTCATATTTCTCACATTTTCATATAACCTCATTTAAAACATAATTTCTGCACTTCCATAACAATTTAATTGTACAATTTATCGTACATTTACCTGAAATTTCTCTTATTCTTAATAAATTGTCTTTAAACAATTTATTTACTTTTCTATTATTTAAATTTAATATCATTTATCATAATCTCTGCACAAATTTAATTTACTAATTAAATCTCATCACATACCTTAATTCACATAAAATAATAATTTCTTTACACAACCTTGAAAATTGTATCCATTAAATTCTTATTTAATCTTATTAAATAATTCCGAAAATTCGGATCCTCACAGTTATAAGACTGTACTATTTTGTATGTATGCTAGGGGATCAGTCTTTTGTATTATGTACTTTGCAAAAACATATAAGCGCATAAGCGTAAGTTGAAATTTTATGATTCAATATCATTTTTTCCATTATAAGGTTGTTTGTCTCAATTTTCACCTTTTGAATTTGTACCAAAATGATTTGGTTTGGATTAACCTTTATAAAAAGTAGGGATTCAACAATCATATATCAACAATTATCTAGCCGAAACAAATGACTTAGAATTACTATAACAATTTATTTTAGAATTACTTTAAAACGATAACTCAATTTGATAATGAAATAAAGTTTCTCAACAACGAATATTATAATCAAGACATTGTTCACTGTGATAATGAATTTATTAATCATGCATCAATAATCGTCTAGCCGAATTCATTAGTATAGACATACAATGAAAGTTTGCTTTTTGAAAAAACAAAGCCGTTGAATAATAAAAACATCATTTTTAAAACGAACGAGTACAAATTGAGATTCAATAATAATGTTTGGAACATAATTAGAATACTTACTCAATAATCCATAAGAATTTCATAATGCAAATAAAATTCGATAATTAAAATCACATTGTTGCACGAAGTGTAAGAGAAAAGAAACTTGCCTTTGCGTTGTTTACACTAATAAGTGCAATCGTTCGCGTCTATTTGTAACTTCTAACGCTCACCATAAACCTAAGTAATATCACCCACGTTATCACAAAATCATACTCACAATATGATTATAAGTTTTTATTCACATTTGTTTAATCCTAGATTAATTAACTAAACCTTAATTAGTAACTAAGTTGAAAATATTATTTCAAAAATGTTTAACTATATATTAGAATACATTACCTTATTAATTATACCATTTGAATGCTAATACAACTAAGCACATAATCATGTTCATAGTTCCTATTTAAAACTTTATACGTTTTAGTACAACATTAAAATTCGTAATTACAAAAATCAAAATTGAATTCATTATGAATTCATAAATTAATATATCATATAGAACATATTCTTCATTGGATTACTTTTCAAAACATAATTTATTAAACTCAAATGGGATTTAAATCATCATATATTAATGTATATAACATAATACATTCCTTGTTGGATTATCTTTAAAAATATAAATTATTATTATATTAAACTA
Organism: Hedera helix; assembly: GCA_947179155.2. NCBI lineage: Eukaryota > Viridiplantae > Streptophyta > Magnoliopsida > Apiales > Araliaceae > Hedera > Hedera helix. Next base: position 4,079,725 of record OX359286.1, read on the forward strand.
TTTGAATACTTGGAGTAAAAATAAAATTTAAAAACAAAAGTTGTAGGACTGCGACCCGGTGCAACTTTTACTCTTTAACATCGTGCCCCGCGCAGTTAGACAGAGCCAACGCAGTTGGCAGCGTGACCAGATTGCGCCTCGGCGCTGTGCACTAAACCCAGAATTCTGCAGATTTCTTATTTTCGAAGCCTTTTGGAAAATTTATAACTTGATATGTATAGATCCAATCAACTCCAAATTTGGAGACAAAGATGACACTACATGCAACTTTAGAAAAATAATACATATTTAAAATAGATTCTTTAAAGTATAAGTGCATATAACCAAATTACACGTTCATTATATTTTTCGCTTTGAAACTAGTTTGATGAAAACCTTTAAAAATCAATTTGGTTCTGTTTTAAAACCTTAATAAAGCTTGGGTGATCTTAGAACACATGCATGCACATAACACATAAACAATTAACCACTAGTTTTCATGTTTTAACCAAAATGGCTTCATTGAAACATTTAATCAAATACCTAGCATGCATGTTATAAAAACTCTATTTTCTTGTAAATTCAAACACATAGCACACAATCTCCAACCATAATTTCCCCTTATATCTTCAGAATCCTACTTGATTCTCAACACACAACCTCCAACAACAACAATTCATATCAATTAGCTATAATTTAAAACTACATCTATGAACTACTAAAGAAAAGATTTACACCACTTGGTTTGAAGTTTGAAGCTTGAAGCTTGAAGCTTGTTTGAACTGACTATGGCAGAGTTGAATCCTCCCCCTTTTACAGAATTTAATCTTACTCTCAGCTTGTAACAATATTCTTAATGGGTATACTTCAATTTTCTTGTGAAGCTTTAAGATAAAATATGAAGTTCTTTGACTGGAATTTCATTAATGGCTTTTAAAACTTACAAACTCTAGGAAATTACGGAACTCAAACATGTAACGAACTAATCTGAAATGGGTTGATAGCTGTAGCATTGCACTAAAGAGTTCAAGTAGCTGGTGGAAATCCACTAACTAATTTAGAGCTAGGTGTCAAGCCCTCCCTAATGACACTACAATTTAATACCTCTCAATAAAATTATTACATATACACACATGCACATATACCATATATATATTTCGGCACTTTCATTACATACACATTATATAATTAATATATAATGCATATTAATACATGTACACATATAGTATATAATATAATACATATATTCATTACATATATATTACAGCGCACACACACACGTACAGTGTATATATATATACCTTAACATATATTTATATTACACATAACATGTAGTATAATTATAAACAAAGTTTAATAATTATACATTTATAAATATGTAAAATTTCACTTCACTAATAACAGAGTTTAAATACTTACATAACATTTTTAGTGTAACAAATCATTATTAACATTAATTATTTTTAATTATCTCATTTGGGTTATACAATTAATATTGTATACATAATTAAATTACATTGTTTGTTCCAAAAATTGTTTTCAATTAATTAAATTATATACAAAATATATTCATTTAATATACATAATCTCTTATTTAATTATTAGACTAGTTTACGAATTTTGTTTCCGTATTCATATTCAATCTCACTTAATAACCAAATTTAATCTATTTGACAAAATAATACATATTAAATTCATATTCGCCTTACTTTCAATTATTGTAACACACAATCATCTCTCGAATAATTAAATAATTTCTTTACTTAACTATTTATAACAAAACATACCAATTCACCAATATTTGAAATAAGCGAATAATTATTCTCTCCGTTCATGGATTTTTAATTCATTAGTATCGTACCGCCACACCAAGCTTAATGCACAATCCAAATTGCCACATAAGTCTAATTTTAAAATCACGGATTAAATCACACAATTTAATCCCTTTTTATTCCTTAGTTAACTTAAACTATTTTGTTTTTTAATAATTTATAAATAACTATGAAATTTATTCTAAATCCATATGTAAATATTACACAGATATTTATTTTTAATACAACTCATTCACAAAGCATATTTTAAATAAAAATTTAGTTTATTTATGAAATTTTATATTTGTAAATATTTTCGGATACTACATCCTTTCCCCCTTATAAATATTCCTTAGAATCGTATTTCAACAAAATTATTGCTCAACCTTCTTTTAGGCATCGATTTTTGCTCCATAGTTAATATTTAATCAATCAATAAACTTTATTACGTACAAAATGATAGATAATAGCTAGATCAACTAATATATATTTATATTATAACTGGCATAATATTTGGCACCAAATCCCTTGATGGCACTGTATCATGTACTGTCACATTGAATGTTCGAGCCATCAGTTGGGTCGACTGGACTGGTGCCTTAATGGTAAGCTTGCTGTGGTTGATATTATTTCCTTTGTTCCCGTTTTCATCTTGCATCAGTTTCTTTGGATAGTTCCAAGTAAGGTGATCTTTCAATCCACATGTGAAGCATTCATTCTTTTTTAGGCTGTGACAAATAGAAGCAATGTGACATTCCCGAACATACCCTTTTCCCTTTTAAACAAACATTAGAGTGATTTTTAAAATAAAATTTTACTTTTGAAAAATATTAATGTAGTAGTGTAAGCAAAAGTCGATCCCACAGAGAATGATTATTTAATTTTATGTTTTTGCAAATAAAAACTGGGGGGTTTTTGAATCAAAGAAATAGTTTAAATAAAATTAACTAAAATAATTATGCAAATAATTTAATGAAATAAATGAGAAGAAAAAGCCTTGGTTTAAGTTAATATCCACCATCAAGAATTTACAACTGATCACTGATGCAAAAATAAATCAATTAATATTTTGAAGATTCACCGTAGAAAGAACTACTCGCAAGTGGAATAATTTTTCTCCTCTCTCCTTAATTTTAGATAAGTAGAGCCACTTGGTCTAAATACCCTTACTAATAAACAACCTCCGGCACTTGCTAAAGATTTAATTTAATAGCAGCATAAAGAATTAGGGAGATCGTTGAACTAAACAACACAAGCCACTTGTTTGCATTTAATTTAGATGAATATTCTTCCTAAGATAAAATAATCTTTTGATCTGCAAAACAATTATTAAACTTAGTCGCTTCAAAAATAGCAGTAGATTAATATGAATAATAAACTAGTAGCGCTCCTAGCAATTAAACAAATCAATCATAAAATTAAGCATAGAAGAATATTCAATAATCAAAATATAAATTGAACAATTAAAATAAATTAGATCTCACAGTGTATAAATCTTGATGGCTTCAATCACTTAAACCAAGAAAAATAAATTAACTACTCATAAATATAAAGAACACTAAATAATAGAAGAGAGAATTTTATTCTAATGAGAGTTGTGTATTACAATGTGTCTCAAGCCCTCTATTTATAGGCTCTAAAATCCTCCTAACTTGTCCAAACCCTTATAGGATTTACAATTAAAAATAAAAGAAAAGTAAAATAATTATTTTCCTAACCCTACTTGGAATTAAAATCCAATTTGGAATCAAATTAATGCTAAAATCGCGAAATAATTCTGTCCTCCAGCAATTCTGCGCATCCAAACAAGGCATTACACGCGGCAATTGACCAGTCAACGCGCGCTGCCGCTCCGCTGACGTCACCATCTTCCTCCGCGCATTGCGCGGAGGCTTTCTGCCCATTCGCCAAAACGGCGTCGTTCTGTTCCTCCGTTGTTTTGCTGCTTGGCCGCGCATTGCGCGGCCCTTCGTATGCCTTAAAACGACGTCGTTTCCTTTCCTTGTTTACATACAGATGCGCGCAATGCGCGACAATCACATTCTGCTTAATTACGAAAATGCCACCGTGCGGTTTAATTACCAAATTGGCATCAGAGTTTGCTGAATTTACAAAAATGCCCCCAAAGCTTATTTTTCCTACAAAATCAAATATAAAATAAATAAAAAATAATATAAAAAATACTAAAAATCTTAAAAACACATAATAATAAATAAAACACCTAAAATACTAAAAATAAATAAAAACACATAAATAAAAAGAGATATAAAAATACTATAAAATTACCTAAATTAACATAAATTAACTAAAATCCTATAAAACCTATTAAAACCAAAATAAACTAAATAATTAAACATTTAAGCACACAATAAATATAAAAACTAAGTATTAGGGCATAAAAATATCGTATAATTTAACCCTATCAAATACCCCCACACTTAGTTTTTTTGCTCGTCCTCGGGCAAAACAAAAATAAAAACTATAAAAATAAAACTAATAACCAAACAACTTACTTGAGCAACAGATCGATATAAATTTCAACATCAGCCTCAAAAATTTTTAAATGATATCTCAAAGGAAGTTTCAAAACCATGCAAAATCTAGAACTTTGACATAGTTATTAATCTTACTCTACTCAATACCCTTCGTGTGTGTGTGTATCCAAATGTATCAAACTAATCAAAATTCAGATAAGTTTCGGTCATTCATTACCTTATAAAAGATATATAATAAAACTCAATATATTTATTTTTCTCATCACTTTCAGCTAATACAGACAAATATAAATCAGAAGATCAAAATGTTTTTAATCAATGAAACATACTAGGATTATCAATTTTTTTCTTTCAATTATTTTTTTTATTTTTTTCTTTTTGTGTTTTTTTTTTCTTTTAATGGGTGGATTTTATGCTCCATCCCATTTTCTTTCTTTCTTTCTTTCTTTCTTCTTTTTCACGGTGAGTGCATTTTATGCTCCATCTCACCAACGAGTGCGTTTTACGCTCCATCTCGCTTTTTCATGTGTTTATGAGTGAGTGCGTTTTACGCTCCATCTCAACCCACCACAAGATTTTTCTTTTCAATAATAATCCTAGAAAAATTACCTAAATCATATCCTCCAAATTATATTTTGCCTTATATTTCACTTCAAATAATGATCAAATAAGATATAGAGTTCAAAAATATCTTTCATAAGCATTTAACCATATAAACTTTCTCTAAATTAAAACTGGCTCAAACAAATGGATATAAGTGCATCAAAATTTAAAGAATCTCAAACAAAGTAATAATTAATAAAAAGTCAAAAATTTAAACTAAGCAAAAATTTATCATTTTTCCAAGAGTTATTAAATCAAAATCAAATTTTTTTATCATTGGCTAAAAATTTAAAATTCATTTAACTCATTGCTCAAGTGACACATCCTAAAAAAAATTAAAAAATTACCCCATTTTCGTAGGAAACACAGTTACACTTAGCATGTGCAACAAGCCTTTAAACCCCAAGGTTACCCCAAGTGGACGAGTTTTGTCTCGTGAGGGTTTGCAGTGAATTTACCCACAAAATTCAAAATTTCAAATTTTTTAAAATTTCCTAAAATATGACCTAAAAATAACAAAAATCCTAAATTCCTTCCCCCACACTTAAAATTTACATTGTCCCCAATGTAAAATAAAATGCAAAGAAAAAGGCACAAATAAATATAAAAAGAAAAAAGAAAAGAAATGCAAATCTGTTTTCTTGGGTTGCCTCCCAAACAGCACCTTTGCTTATTGTCATTGGCTCAACAACAGGCCAAAGTACTACGTCACTCCTATTTCATGAATTTTGAGTACCCCATCCATCACGTCATTCTTCATCGGTAGATTCAGTCTCCCTTGCACGTGACATGAACATTTAACTCCCTTTTTAAGTAAGAAATATTTGAGATGGATAGGGAGATTTTTTAAATCTGGAATGGGAACCTGCAAAACAGAAGATGAAAATTTGTTATGAGTAACAGGTAATGGAATGGAAGGTGCTACATAATTATTTAAAATCACTGGTAAAGAATTTAATGGAGCTTCAGCCTCCTTTAAATAGTGTTTTAGCTCAATTGTTTCTTCTTCCTCTAACTGCAAATTGTTGGTAAATGTCATCTCTAACTCTTCCTTGTTTGTTTCCTCAACAACTTCCGCCACCTTAGTTATGTCATCATCAAAAATAATATCATTGTCTACATTAATATTGTCCGCTTCTTTGATGTTGTGTGCTTTCTCCTGCTTCGGTGATGGAGGGACTGTCATTTCTGGATCTTCACTTCTTAACACTTGTGCACTTGTATTCTCTGTTAGATTATTCATCGTTGGAGAAAGTAATTCTTCAGAATCTAGTTCCTCCAAGTGACTGAGTGCAATTGCCATTTGGCCCATTTGCTTTTCCAAATTTTATATATTTTCCTTCGTTTCCTGTTGAAATTTCAAAGTGTTAGTTTCAATTAATTTAATTATATCCTCTAAAGACATATCAGAATTAAATGATTGACCCTGTTGTTGTTGGGGATATGGCTGCATGTATTGTTGATAGCTTGAAAAATTCTGATTTGCGGGCGGATTCATTTGTGGATTCTCATAGCCAAAATTAGGATGATCCCTCCATCCATAATTATACGCGTTTGAATAGGGATCATATCTCCATTGGGGTGGACCAGGGAAACCACTTGCGATATTGCTTTACTCATAGGACTCCTCTCGAAGAATGGGGCACATATTAGTTGGATGTCCTACCACCGCACTAATCCTACAAGCTTCCATTGGTTGCGCATTACCTGCAACCATTTGATAAACAAGAGAAGTTAATGTATCAATTTGTCGCTCAAGAGAAGAAATAGTTACCTCATTGGCATAATCATGCCTCACTTCCATCCTTAACCTGCACAACTCAATTAAATTATGAAAAACTAAAATAATAAAATCTAACAAAAATTAATAAATTAAAATACAGTTTACAAAAGCACAAAATTAAATTTAAATCATTCCCCGGCAACGGCGCCAAAATTTGGTGTGATGTCGCGAGCACCCAAAAATAAAATCTTACTTTTGAAAAATATTAATGTAGTAGTGTAAGCAAGAGTCGATCCCACAGAGAATGATTATTTAATTTTATGTTTTTGCAAATAAAAACTGGGGGGTTTTTGAATCAAAGAAATAGTTTAAATAAAATTAACTAAAATAATTATGCAAATAATTTAATGAAATAAATGAGAAGAAAAAGCCTTGGTTTAAGTTAATATCCACCATCAAGAATTTACAACTGATCACTGATGCAAAAATAAATCAATTAATATTTTGAAGATTCACCGTAGAAAGAACTACTCGCAAGTGGAATAATTTTTCTCCTCTCTCCTTAATTTTAGATAAGTAGAGCCACTTGGTCTAAATACCCTTACTAATAAACAACCTCCGGCACTTGCTAAAGATTTAATTTAATAGCAGCATAAAGAATTAGGGAGATCGTTGAACTAAACAACACAAACCACTTGTTTGCATTTAATTTAGATGAATATTCTTCCTAAGATAAAATAATTTTTTGATCTGCAAAACAATTATTAAACTTAGTCGCTTCAAAAATAGCAGTAGATTAATATGAATAATAAACTAGTAGCGCTCCTAGCAATTAAACAAATCAATCATAAAATTAAGCATAGAAGAATATTCAATAATCAAAATATAAATTGAACAATTAAAATAAATTAGATCTCACAGTGTATAAATCTTGATGGCTTCAATCACTTAAACCAAGAAAAATAAATTAACTACTCATAAATATAAAGAACACTAAATAATAGAAGAGAGAATTTTATTCTAATGAGAGTTGTGTATTACAATGTGTCTCAAGCCCTCTATTTATAGGCTCCAAAATCCTCCTAACTTGTCCAAACCCTAATAGGATTTACAATTAAAAATAAAAGAAAAGTAAAATAATTATTTTCCTAACCCTACTTGGAATTAAAATCCAATTTGGAATCAAATTAATGCTAAAATCGCGAAATAATTCTGTTCTCCAGCAATTCTGCGCATCCAAACAAGGCATTACACGCGGCAATTGACCAGTCAACGCGCGTTGCCGCTCCGCTGACGTCACCATCTTCCTCCGCGCATTGCGCGGAGGCTTTCTGCCCATTCGCCAAAACGACGTCGTTCTGTTCCTCCGTTGTTTTGCTGCTTGGCCGCGCATTGCGCGGCCCTTCGTATGCCTTAAAACGACGTCGTTTCCTTTCCTTGTTTACATACAGATGCGCGCAATGCGCGACAATCACATTCTGCTTAATTACGAAAATGCCACCGTGCGGTTTAATTACCAAATTGGCATCAGAGTTTGCTGAATTTACAAAAATGCCCCAAAGCTTATTTTTCCTACAAAATCAAATATAAAATAAATAAAAAATAATATAAAAAATACTAAAAATCCTAAAAACACATAATAATAAATAAAACACCTAAAATACTAAAAATAAATAAAAACACATAAATAAAAAGAGATATAAAAATACTATAAAATTACCTAAATTAACATAAATTAACTAAAATCCTATAAAACCTATTAAAACCAAAATAAACTAAATAATTAAACATTTAAGCACACAATAAATATAAAAACTAAGTATTAGGGCATAAAAATATCGTATAATTTAACCATATCATTTGGTATGGAGAAAACCTCGACAGCTCATTAAATTTGGCAGCGTATTCTGGTACGATCATATTCCCTTGTTTCAATTCTAAAAACTGAACTTCCATCTTATCCTGTACACATTGTGGAAAGTATGTTTCAAAAAACATTTCCTTGAATTTGTCCCACATTATAACTTTTTGTCTTCCCCTAGTTTTATTTGCTTGCCACCAAGAACTTGCATCTCCCTTCATTATAAAGGTAGCAAAAGTGGTGTTTTGCTCATCCGTTACTAAACCACATCAAACACCTTTTCAATCTCCATTACCCAAGTTTGGGCCTCTATTGGGTCTGTTGTTCCCTTAAACTCAGGTGAACCTACCATCTTTAGATCTTTAAAATTTGCTAGGTGAGTTGGTATAGGGTTTGGATTATCCGTTCTTGGGTTCCTATTTTCTATGGCTCTTGCTAGAAGATCTACAATCCTTTGCATTGGATCAATCGGTTCCCTCTCACTATTCACTGATTCTTCTTGTGCCTGGTGGCCTCGCGGTATTCTTTGAGGTGGCATTTTTCTGCTTCAATAGAACTTATGTTATTATTCATTATTTGAGTAAAGCATTTTAAAATTTTCATTTTAACACTTAATTCACACAAGACACATTTTCATAAACATAGTTATATATACGTATGCCAAATGCTAATACATTGCTTATATAGCATACATCTAGCATATCGCATAACTATCCTGCTTATCAACACAAAAACATGTGATTACAACACATCTACCATTATGTACATCAAAAGTTTGGGATTAACATAATATTTACATACACGTACACCTATAACTATTTATACGACCCTTATTAAAACATGCAATGCTTACAGACGTCGATATACTCTTCGCATTTAGTTACTAACTGATATTATCGATTCTAACTTTCCTCCAACCATTCCTTTCTTTGGACAATATAGTATATAATATAATACATATATTCATTACATATATATTACAGCACACACACACACACACACACGCGCGTACAGTGTATATATATACCTTAATATATATTTATATTAGTCATACCATGTAGTATAATTATAAAAAAAGTTTAATAATTATACATTTATAAATATGTAAAATCTCACTTCACTAATTACAGAGTTTAAATACATACATAACATTTTTAGTGTAATGAATCATTATTAGCATTAATTATTTTTAATTATCTCATTTGGGTTATACAATTAATATTGTATACATAAATTAAATTACATTGTTCGTTCCAAAAATTGTTTCCAATTAATTAAATTATATACAAAATATATTCATTTAATATACATAATCTCTTATTTAATTATTAAACTAGCTTACAAATTTGGTTTCCATATTCATATTAAATCTCACTTAATAACTAAATTTATTCTGTTTGACAAAATAATACATATTAAATTCATATTCGTATTACTTTCAATTATTGTAACACACAATCATCTATCGTATAATTAAATAATTTCTTTACTTAACTATTTATAACAAAACATACCAATTCACCAATATTTGAAATAAACGAATTATTATATCCGTTCATGGATTTTTAATTCATTAGTATCGTACCACCACACCAATCTTAATGCACAATCCAAATTGCCTCATAACTCTAATTTTAAAATCGTGGATTAAATCACACAATTTAATCCCTTTTTATTCCTTAGTTATCTTAAACTATTTTTTTAATAATTTATAAATAACTGTTAAATTTATTCTCAATCCATATATAAATATTACACATATATTTATTTTTAATACAACTCATTCACAAAGCATACTTTAAATAAAACTTTATTTTATTTATGAAATTTTATATTTGTAAATATTCCCGGATATTACATTAATAGCAGTCGATAATGACGTCCGTTGCCAATATGCCTTGTCCCCCTGTCCCCTTGACCCTCGACATTATGGTCGACGGATGTCTGTCGGGAAAGGGGGTATTGCTGTTGATAATGACTTAGCTTTGGCGCCAAAAATTCGCGGGGGGCGGGAACAACATTAGCGACAACAAAAAAATTATTACCAACGAAGACGCCATCATTAATAAATCATTCTCGGCGGGCCATTAACGACAGGGGATTGCCGTCGACATTGACTGGTTAAATTAAACCCCGTGCCATCGGGGGCTTTTCCCAAATTTCCTTAAACCCTCTTCCCTCCTTCCTCCTCCTCCGCTTAGCTCTGCTTTCTTGGTCCTCCTCATTCCCTCCTCCTCCGCCTCCTCATTCTCTCCCTCCTCCTTTGCCTCTGCCTCCTCCCCCCTCATAGGTTCCTCCTTCCCTCCTTCTGTAGTAGCCTTCTTGGTGATGTCTGTTCTATAGAGACAGAGGATGATGAGGGCATGTTTGGCTTTGATTGGAATCAAGGATTCAAAAATGTGGGGAGATTCGGTTGAAGTTCCTATTGTACCAGTGACGCGAGTAAGAGCAAAACGATTCAAGGAATGGCTTGTTGGATAAATTCAAAAAGTACGGATTAGAGAAATTGCAAGTTAATCAAATCATGAAGAACACTTGTGAGTCCATGAATAAAATTAGGGTTCATATTAAATGAAATAGAACAAAAATAATGAATAACGAATAAACGAATAACAAACGAACAAACAAAGAGCAAAAAATACAGAAAAAGAATAGGGATTGGACCCCCTAGAGGTTGATCACACTTAGGGCCGGTTTGATATTTCGTCTCCCGAAATCCGTCCCTAACGAGTTTCAACCGTTACAATGAATGAATAGTTAAGTCGAAACAAAGTAAACTTGTCAAAGACTTAAAACTGAGCCTTCTTAACTTCTATTCAACAAGATGAACTTTTCATAAAAATGAGAATTGAGAGAAACAAACAAAAATTGAACAAGAAAACATGAAATAAACAAAATTCAACAGAAGGGGAGCGGGACCCCTAGGATTCACCCCTAGGGATGGCCCCCCTAGGGTTAGTCTCCACTTGCTTCGTGATGCATTTTTTTTTGGGTTTTTTTTTCTGACGGTAAAATTATTTTTTATAATTTTCTTAACTTAACATTGAAAAACTTAAAGACATGATCTGAGGGGTGTTGTCACGAGTTCCAAGGCAGAAAACTCGTGGGAACAACTCATATTGGAAATCAGTTGAGGGATTGGATTGGTGGCTAGAAGAATTGGATGATTTGGGCATTACTCGGGTAACCAAGGATATTTCAGGAATTTTCTCGTCAATAAGGGTATTTCTAGAATTTTTCGTTTTGACATGTGACTGACACTTGACCTGGACCCTATAAATACCCTTCACTTGACAAGTGAAAGGACATTTTGGGTACTTGGAAATCTTTGCCACCTACAAGCTCTCTCTCTCTCTCTTTCAAAACAAAGAAGTTGGAAGGAATTTGTGGAACTTGTGATCAATTCTGAATCGAGTGAACAAAAGTATTGGCGTTGCCTATCTTTAATTCACTTGAAACACTTATTATGACTCTTGGATACCAGCAATTAAGCCATGATTCCGAGAGTTCTACTACGTGTTACTCTGGTATTTGCTCACCGGTTCTTCTTCCCTCTCTATTCTTTTGACCGATTCTATACTCTTTGTTGATTTCTCACCTCAACCATAAATACGAACCCTAACCTTAGCAAGGTACACAATTTTTGTGTCTACAACACTCAAAGATGGTTCATATGTTACAAGTAAGTACAAGCTCAATTGTAGAAAGTTAAACAAAAGTCAAACTGAAAAAACAGGGACCATACCCCGACATGCTGTTTGTGAAGGAAGACCGCGCCCTGGCGCAATACGACCGAGAGGAACGTGTGGACAACGAGTTCAGAATGTGCCCTGTCCCAGTGATCGCACCCCAGCACGATGTTGCAGTTAAAACACTATGCCCGGCGTAGTGAGTGGATTTTAGAAAAAAGTCAACGCGTGTTTGACCACGTGATTTTAAGCATTTTTTTTTTAATTCAAATTAGGATTTTATTTCCATAGTTGATTAGATTTACTTTTGAATTAAGTCTCCTATCAATTATAGGATTAGGATTTCCTAGATTAGTATAAATAGATATCAAAGCTTTGTAATTCATAACAATTATCATTATTATTCAATATATTATTTGAAAGGAATTATTCTTCATCTTTTGGTTCTTTGAGAATTTCAAGTAGTTCTTAGTATTCTTAAGATTCAATTTGTCTTATCATACAACAATACATATTTTTTTGTGGCGACTTCTACTGCATCAGTCATCGATTGTACTAAGGTTCTTGTCTCTTTATAGACAACGGGTTTAGGCGTCGTTGGTTTCCATTCAACGCAATTTTTCTACACAAGCAATTTTACTAAGGTTCACGTCTCTTTATAGGCGTTGGGTTGAGGTGTTGTGAGTGTTACGCCGAATAACTTTGCTAGAAAATAATCTGGGTAGTGTTCATATTACGCAAGCGTACCGTGGACCTTTTTAGTTGGTATCAAAGATGATGTCATCATGATGTCGCTTGGTGGAGAAAAAGTAAGGAAAGTTTAGGGATTAAAGTGCAATTATTTTAGGTACTAAAGTGTAATAAGTCAGGCCCTTAATGTGCAATTAGCGAAACTATGTTTTTCTATAAACAGGAAGCTCCACCATTCATAAATTCCTACCATTCAAGAAGCAGTTCCAGAGCAAAATTACTTTCTCTCTATATATATATTTTAAATAGTTATAATTCAAGTAATCTCAAGTTGCAAAGAAATAGTTAAAGCTTGCACTTCGAAAGGTAAATCGTTAATTATTTTTATGTTCGATTAATTTTTAGTTTAAAAGCTCAAGAACGCATGTCGTAGCCATATACGATTGTCGTTCTCCGTGTTCTTCATGTGTTCTTGAGCTTTTCTTCATTTTGTAGTAGATATAATGTTGAATTTCTTTTCATAGTTTAAAGCTGAAGAACGTACGTCATAGCCATGTACGATTGTCGTTCTCCGTGTTCTTCGCGTGTTCTTGAGCAATAATTATAAATTGTTATAATCAAGTAAACAAGTCCTTATAATGACAAAATTTTGTCAAATGTAAAGTGTTATAATCACATATGTAAGCAGTTATAATGCTCAAATGAATTCAAGTATGAAATCCAAAAGTTCAAGTACACAAGTCGTTACCATATACAATTTTTTGTTCTTCGTGTTTTTCGTGTGTTCTTCAGCAAAAATCATAATTTTCTACATAAGTAGGTTTAGGATTTTGTAATTTAGTCTTACAAAGTTCTGAATCATGATGGCCTAGCAAATTCATGCTTGTGGCACCATGTTTTAGCAAGCTAAACCAAAAACGATGAAACTTAGTTCAAGGAAAGCTAACTAGTAATCCAAGTGAACAATTTTCGACCAATCGTTGGAGAGGATGATGTAAGCATGATGTGGCATGACATAAGGCTCAAAGAAGCACAAAGATGATATCATCATAATTTCTTGATGATGTCGCTTGGTGGAAAAAAAAGTAAGGAAAGTTTAGGTTATTAAAGTGTAATTAACTAAGGTGTGAAAGGAATTCTTGGGTTGCCTCCCAAGCAACGCCTTTGGTTAACGCCATTGGCTCGACTCAGTCCTTCCTTCTCAATATAAATAAACTGGTTCTGCCAACTCCACAACCTCAACATTCTCGACTTGAAAACCTTGATGAAAATGTTTAAGTCGATGTCCATTCACTTTGAAGACTTTTTCTATTTTTAGGCTTTGAAGCTCAACTGCACTATAAGTAAAGACATTAGTAATAACAAAAATACCAACCCAACGAGAACACAACTTACCAGGAAATAACTTGTGCTGTGAATGATAAAGTAAAACTTTTTGTCCAGTAGCAAAGTTCTTCCTAGAAATTCTCTTGTCATGAAAAGCCTTTGTCTTTTCCTTGTAAATTTTAGAGCTCTCATATGCCTCATTTCTCAATTCCTCTAGCTCTTATAATTGCAACTTCATATGTCCTCCCACTTCTTCCATATCCAATTATATTATTTGATTGCCCAAAAAGCCTTGTACTCCAATTCTATAGGTAAATGACAAGGTTTACCAAATACCAGCCTATAGGGTGACATACCTATAGGAGTCTTGTAAGCAGTCCTATAAGCCCAAAGTGCATCGTCTAACCTCAAACTCTAATCCTTTCTAATTGGTTTGACAATTTTCTCCAAAATGGATTTGATTTCACGGTTGAACACTTCAGCTTAGCCATTACTTTGTGGATGATAGGATGTAGAAACCTTATGCATCACAATATATTTCTTGAACAATGCTTTTAGCATCCTATTGCAAAAATGCGTTCCTCTATCACTGATGATTGCCCTTGGAGTGCCAAACCTCAAACAATATGTTAGACTTCACAAAATCTGCAACAACTTTAGAATCATCAGTTTGGATGTCTTTAGCTTCCACCCATTTAGAAACATAATCAACAGCCAAAATAATATAAATATTATCAAAAGAAACAAAAAATAGTCCCATAAAATCAATACCCCACACATAAAATATTTCAACAATTAGAATAGGAGTTTGTGGCATTTGATTCCTACTTGAGATATTACTCGTTCTTTGATAATTTTCACATGATTTACAAAATAGATAGGAGTCTTTAAAAATAGTCGGCTAATAGAAACCACACTTGACAAATTAAGTAATGACTTATGTGTCCCAAGTGATGAATTGACGCAATTGCCCTTCACTTATCATGTGAAATGACCAAAATGCCCTTGGAAGAGTTAACCATGGTTATGTCATTTAACTATCCCAGTTAAGGCTCATAAAATGAAGTTAAGCATGCAGGCCTTATTCATATTTCCCTTAATTGCTGGAAATAACAACCCTAAGTGAGAGAAAGAGAGTGGAGGCCATGAAAGCAAGGATAAGAGCTTGAAATCAAAGAAACTAGGATGCTTAAATGGTCAAGGAGCAAGAAGGAAAGAAGAAGAACTCGTCTTGAGGGAGCTCTCTATGTAAAGAAGTTGGTCATTCAAGAAGGTATAATTATGTTCAAGCTTTAAAACTATGTATTTATGGGCCTAAATGCTAAAATAGGTATAGCCATGCATGAATCCTTGAAAGAAAAGGGTTAATTATGTGATGTTTATGAGTTACATGCTATATTTTGGTGTATGATGAAACCCTAGGCCTGAAAGTGATAGAACAAAGGTAATATACTATCCATGTTCATGTTCAAGGCTAGAAACCATGATTTAATGGTTGATCATGTGTTATATGTTGCTAGAAGTAATGAAAACCTAGTTGGAAATGTTGATCATGTAAGAAGCATGCTTATTTTCATGTTAGAGAGCATTCAAGATTGATTAAAGGCTGAAGAGTATGATTTGTGAATGAAATGCACAATATTAGGCTATATTTTTCATGTAAACCAAATTGTAATCTGTAAAGTGCATTAGAATGTGTGTATAGAAGTTATGTGATCACACAAAGCTATTAAACGTGTTTGTGGTAGCCTATGTGGTGTATAGAGTTTAAGGACTTAAGATGAGTTTAAGTTTGAAATTTTTTATAGTTGGCGAAAATGCCACCAATGTGTGATTTTGGCCATTATGTGTAAAAAACTTGTTTTGATGCTCTATAAGTCTAAAACTATGACATAAAGGTAAATTCATGGTTTAATATGTTTAATACATGTATTTATATGTGTGGTATGCAAATAAATAGAAGAAAAGTTCATATAATATTTTACCGGTACAACCCTTGTTAAAAACGTGTTTTGACCATTTAAAACATATATAAACCGTATAAATGAAATATTGAGGGTATAGAACACTTTTAAACCTCTTGGACTTGAATGCTCTTCCTCTTCTCCTTCCAAAATAAGATATGAGACTATATGTCATCCACCAAGCTCTTCTTCTAGAAATATCTTCCACACTTGAAGTGTTTTGCTCTCAACTATCACTAGAACTCTCCAATTCTCTCTAAAAATGCTAGACAATGAAATGACTAACCTATTAAAGCTTGGTGGAGGTCTTATTTATAGGACTTTGGTAACCTCCCATTAACTCCTTAATAAATTAGCATTGGCGCAATTAGAGGCTAATCTAGATTACTATTGGATTGATTGACTAGGTGAATGGCTATGGTGGTTCAACAACTAAAGCTTTGTGTGAAATTTAAGAAACATAGAGCAACAAGCCACCCCTTTTGTGTGGCCCCAGAGTGCCGGACAAATGGCTGTTTTTGAGCCATTTTTGGTTTATTTTTATTATCTATTTATTCACACACACACACACACACACACACACACACACACACACACACACACACACACACACACATATATATATATATTGACCAATCTTTGACTTCAATTGGGCTAATTCAATTAATTTGTTTAGGCTCAATTTATTCATTTCATTGGGCGAACATTTACTAAAATATACTACACTTAATGAAGGTAGGCATTGGGCTAGTTAAATTATATCATGAACTAACCTTTAATTAAATACATGGACTATAGGTTGATTTATTGGATCTGGTTTAATACATCATTTGGACTTAAAAATATAATCCAATTAGACTTGCTTTTAATTAATTCTACCATCTTGCTTCCTTATTAGTTAAACACACACATACATAAATATATTCATTTAATTATATCAATGCATAATTAATTAGTACAAAATTTTTAATTCAATGCTAATTATTTAATAATTATAATTGCAATGACATTTAGAATTCGTGGTTATTACATACTCCCCCTTACAAAAATTCCGTCCCTAGAATTATAAATTTAAAACTACTAAAAAAGATTTGGATAGTTATTCCTCATCTTTTCTTCAAGTTTTCACGTAACTTCTTCAGCGTTGTGGTTCCTCCAAAGTACTTTGACAGAATATATAACTTTATTTCGTAATTTTTGCTCTTTCCTATCTAATATCTGGACATAAATTTCTTCATATGATAAGTCCTTTTCAACTTGTATCGGCTCATAGGATATGACGCGCTTGTAATCAGGCTTGTATGGTCGCAACACTGACACGTGAAACACAATATGAATATGCTCCAGTTCAGGAGGTAAAGCTACCTCGTACGCCATTTCACCCACTTTCTTTAATATTTCAAATGGTCCTATGAACCTCAGACTCAGTTTTTCCTTCTTCTCAAATCTGATCTTTCCTTTCCAGGGAGAAACTTTCATAAACACAAAACTTCCTACTTCAAAATCTCGCTTTTGTCGATGTAGATCTGTATATTTCTTTTGGTGATCTTGAGCTACTACTAGCCAAGCTCTTATTACTCTGATAATTTCTACTGTCTGTTAAACCAATTTCAGCCCAACAGTCGACGTTCTCCTACTTCATCCCAACATAAAGGTGTTCTACATTTTCTCCCGTATAAAGCTTCATAAGGCGGCATGCCTATACTCACATGATAACTGCTTTTATATGCAAACCCAACTAACGGTAGATGGTTCTCCCAACTGCCCTTGAACTTCATCACACAGGCTCTGAGCATATCTTCTAATGTTTGAATCGTTCTCTCACTCTGCCCATCAGTCTGCGGATGATACACTGTACTCATTTTTAACTGCGTCCCCATTATTTCCTGAAGACTCTTCCAAAATTTTGATGTGAAGCGCGGATCTCTGTTTGACACAATTGATACCGGCACTCCATGTCTTGAAACTATCTCTTTTATGTACAATTTGGCCAATTGATCCAAACTGAACTTAATCTTGATCGGCAAAAAGTGCGCTAACTTTGTTAGTCGATCCACAATCACTCATATTGTGTCGTATCGCTTCTGTGTTGCTGGAAGTCCTACCACAAAATCCATCTTGATATGCTCTCATTTTCATTCAGCAATCTCTAACGGCTGTAATAATCCACTTTGTTTCTGATGTTCTGCCTTTACCCTCTACCAAGTTAGGTATCGACTGACACATTCTACAATCTCTCTTTTCATATTTGTCCACCAAAAATGCTGACGTAGATCTTGATACATCTTTGTACTACCCGAATGTGTCGAGTATTTCGTACTGTGAGCCTCTTGCAAAATCTCCTCTCGTAATTCAAGCACTAACGGTACCCAAACACGATTTTCCAACCTTAGCAATCCTTTGCTATCCACCTTGAACTTGACCTCTTCCCCATCGGTCATCCTCTTTCTTATATTGCCACATTCTTCATCTTTGTCTTGTGCCTCTTTCACCTTATCTAACAAGGTTGGACTCACTTCTATCCTTAATGACTCCTTTGGATTTTTCACCTCCAACTCTATTTGAGCCATTTCTTTTACCAGTTCTTCCTGGTCTGTCAATACAAAAAACTTCTCTCTGCTCTTTCTGCTTAGAGCATCTGCTACCACGTTGGCTTTGCCGGGATGATATAGAATCTCATAATCATAATCCTTGATCAATTCTAACCATCTTATCTGTCTCATGTTCAACTCCTTCTGTGTAAAAATATACTTCAGGCTTTTATGATCTGTGAATATCTCACATTTTTCTCCATATAAATAATGCCTCCAAATTTTAAGGGCAAACACTACCACTGCCAACTCCAAGTCATAAGTAGGGTATCCCTTCTCATAATCTTTTAATTGCCTTGATGCATACGTAATGACTTTGTCGTTCTGCATAAGCACACAACCTAGTCCCTTGTGTAATGCATCACTATAGACCGTAAAACCTCCCGTATCATCTGGTAAAGTTAACATAGGTGCTTCACTAAGTCTCTTTTTTTAACTCTTGAAAACTCTCCTCACACTTCTCTGTCCATACATATTTCACCGTCTTCCTTGTCAAATTTGTCAATGGCGTTGCTATCTTTGAAAAATCTTTGATAAATCTTCGATAATAACCCGCTAGTCCTAAGAAACTCCTAATCTCAGTTTGCGTCCTTGGTTGTACTCAATTAATTACCGCTTCCACTTTTGTAGGATCTACTGAAACTCTTTCATTGTCAATAACATGACCTAGAAATTGAACTTTCTCCAACCAGAATTTACACCTTAAAAATTTGGTATATAACTGCTGCTTCCTTAATATCTCCAATACCAACCTTAAATGCTTAACATGCTCTTCTTCCGTTTTGGAATAAACCAAAATGTCGTCAATAAACATTTCTACAAATTTATCCAAGTACTGCTTGAATATTCTATTCGTTATGTCCATAAATGCGGCTGACGCATTTGTCAATCCAAATGACATCACCAGAAACTCATAATAGCCGTAACGAGTTCTAAATGTCGTCTTGAGTATGTCCTCATTCCTTACTTTTAACTGATGATAATCAGTCCCTAAGTCAATCTTTGAAAAGTACTTCGCCCCTTTTAGTTGATGAAATAGATCGTCATTTCTTGGCAACAGCTACTTTTTCTTAATCGTTACTTTGTTTAACTCTCTGTAGTCCATACAAAGTCTCATCAATCCATCCTTCTTCTTTACAAACAGCATATGTGTCCCCTATGGAGAAACACTCGGCTGGATGTACTTTCTATCCAACAATTCTTGTAACTGAACCATCAAGTCCCTCATCTCTACCGGAGCCATCCTATATGGTGCTTTTGATATTGGTGCTGTTCCCGGTACTAAATCAATCATAAATTCTATCTCCTTATCTGGCAGAAGACCTAACAGTTCATCTGGGAAAACATCCATGAATTCCTTAACTACTAGTATTTGTTCCATCTCAGGATTTACCATTTGTGTATCCACTGCATGTGTCAAATATCCTACACATCCTTTCCTCAGTAATTTCTTGGTATGCATCATCGTCAGACAATCGTCAGACAACAAGATTGTCTTGACGACTTGTTGCCCTAAATACGACCTTAGAATTATTTGGTGTCTTAAGGTGTATACACTTCTTCTAACAATCAATTATCGCTCCGTGGTTAAATAACCAGTCCATTCCGAGTATAACATCAAACTCCCCCAAACGTATCGGAATTAAGTTCACACTCAACTTCTGACCCTTAATTTGTTTAGGCTCAATTTATTCATTTAATTGGGTTAATATTTACTAACACATGCTACATTTAATGAAGGTAAGCATTGGGCTAGTTAAATTATATCATGAACCAACCTTTAATTAAATACATAGACTACTAGGTTGATTTATTGGACCTAGTTTAATACATCATTTGGCTTTAAAACATAATCCAATTAGACTTGCTTTTAATTAATTCTACCATCTTGCTTCCTTATTATTTAAACACACACATACTTAAATATATTCATTTAATTATATCAATGCATAATTAATTAGTGCAAATTTTTTAATTCATTGCTAATATTTAATAATTATAATTATAATGACATTTAGAATTCGTGGTTATTATAGACATACCGCATCTTGAAATCGATAATATGGTACGACAGGTTGATCACCTGAAGTACTGGAATGAGTGTTCTCAATCTGAATTGATTGTTACACAAAACAGAGTTTTCTCAATCTTATTTGATTACTACACAAGAATAGTGTTTTTTTCAGTCCTGGTGATGTTAAAACAATTGTGAGTTATATAGCATCCATAGTCTTTGAAAAAGGTAAAGGTCTTGTTTGACCGCTGTATAAGTTAGAAGAATCCTAAATAAATAAAGAATGAGATTGAATGTCGAGTGTGATAAGAGGTTTAAAACCTAGTGTAGGGAAAGGTTTTGTTTAAACCTATTCGGACCTAATCTAAGTATTAGGAAGTTATTGTAAGAAAGGTGAATTAAGAAATTAATAAGAGTAAGTTGAAAATAATTTCGAGGATGAAATTCTTATAAGGATGAGAGAATGTAATATCCTGAATATTTATAAACCTTATAAATATTATACTAAGTGACTAAAGTTAATTTCGAGGACGAAATTCTTGTAAGTTGGGTTGAATGTAATATCTCAAATATTTCAAAAGTGATATGACAAGATCTAATTAAAATTGTCTATTCAAAACCTAGAAAACGATTTCTCAAACATACTTTGAGCTATCTTAAAGAATATATACAACTCAAAAATACGATCGTATACAACTGAGAGGTTAAAATTTTTTAACTTAATTTATGCTATGTGAATAGTAAAACTTGAATTGAGCTTTTAAATGTGTTATGTGATTTATTTATGTGTAGAATTTTGTGTTTTAGTTTAAGTAGTTAACCTTAATACTTATTAAAAATCAGAAGTCATTTAAGGCAAAAACCTAAATTGGGAAAAATAAGTTAAACCCTAAACCCTAAAAAATAACTTAGGCTCTCGTGGAAAATGTATAGGTCAAATTGACATTCCATTTTAAGATTCATCCTTCCCACCCTATGAAAATACGAAATTGTCAATAATAGTTTTTTCTCAAAAAAGTGTAAAAATACTATTCACACAAAAATGCTTTTCGTTCGTTTGACTGTTCCTTTCATCTATAGGACTTCTTACATTTCACAATATAGTATTAATATGTGGTTTAGATGCCAGGGAACCAATAAAAATTTTCAGGGAAAAAGACAAAAAATGTACAATTTACGAAAAAACGTTTGTTGTCTTTATGACTGTTCTTTTCGACTTTTTGACATATCGTATTTCACAAAATAACGTTTATATGAAGTATAAATATTATTTTGTCAATAAAAATTTTTGTCGAAAAACGCATAAAACATTATTCATTTGAAAACATTCTTCCAAAATTTAAAATTTCACATTCGTAAATAGCATTTTTATTGACAGTAGATGCATTTTGACCAATATAATTTTTACGCTAAATAATTTTTGGAGATTACTATTCATGTATACGGGACGAATACGTAGCGAATACGGAAGAAATACGAAATATAAAAAAAATATACTGTAATGCATAATACTAGAATTATACGGAGATTATACGAGATTAATACAAGATTAATATGAGGTATAATACAAGTAAAATACGATTATTATATGATGTATTATACAGAAAAAATACATATAAATACTTATGTATTATACAATTTAACTAATTAGTTGAAATCAAACTAGTTTGTAACTGGGACTCTAGGTGAAAGATTTTCGACTAATCACATTCAAGTATGATTAATTATTAACCAAGCAGAGTCAAGCTAGACAAAACCAAGTTGAAGTAGCCAAATTGGGGAAAATTAGCATGATTATAGAAACTAGAAATTAAAATAGATCAATCAGAACTAAGAAAACCAAACTGGCAATCCAGGTGAATATTTTTTGACCAATCACAGGAAAGGATGATGCAAGCATGATGTAAGCCTTAAAGAAGCACAAAGATGATGTCATTATGATGTCATGATGATGTCGCTTGGTGGAGAAAAAAGTAAGAAAAATTTAGGGATTAAAGTGCAATTACTTTAGGTACCAAAGTGTAATAAGTCAGGCCTTTAACGTGCAATTAGCGAAACTATATTTTTCTATAAATAGGAAGCTCCACCATTCATAAATTCCTACCATTCAAGAAGCAGTTCCAAAGAAAAATTACTCACCATATATATTTTAAATAGTTATAATTCAAGTAATCTCAAGTTGCAAAGAAATAGTTAAAGCTTGCACTTCGAGAGGTAAATTGTTAATTATTTTTATGTTCAATTAATTTTTACTTTAAAAGCTCAAGAACGCATATCGTAGCGATGTACGATTGTCGTTCTCTGTGTTCTTCACGTGTTCTTAAGCTTTTCTTCATTTTGTAGTAGTTATAATGTCGAATTTCATTTCATAGTTTAAAGCTAAAGAACGTACGTCGTAGCCATGTACGATTGTCGTTCTCTGTGTTCTTCGTGTGTTCTTGAGCAACAATTATAACTTGTTATAATCAAGTAAACAAGTCGTTACAATGACCACATTTTGTCAAATATAAAGTGTTATAATCACATATATAAGCAGTTATAATGCTCAAATTAATTCAAGTATGAAATCCAAAAGCTCAAGTACATAAGTCGTTACCATGTACGATTTTTCGTTCTTCGTGTTTTTCGTGTGTTCTTGAGCAAATGTCATAATTTTCTATATAAGTAGGTTTATGATTTTGTAATTTAGTGTTATAAAGTTCTGAAACATGATGGCCTAGCAAATTCATGCTTATGGCACCATGTTTTAGCAAGCTAAACCAAAAATGATGACACTTAGTTCTTCGTGTTATTCGATTCGTTCTTTGTGTTCTTGAGTAAAAGTCATAAATCGTACATAAGTAGGTTTATGATTTTATTATTTTTATGTTATGAAGTGTTATTTAGTGTTAGAACATGTTATCTTAGCACAATAATGCTTGAGGTATCATGTTTTACCAATCAGATAAAAGAAAGATAAGTCTAATATGCTCGCTGACTGTTTTTGCTAAAATACGATATTTTAAAGTTTGAATCTGCCTTAGAAACCTAAAGGAAAGTTGTACATCCTGAAATTAGAAGCAATTTAGACTCAAAAATCACCTCAAAATATTTTCTTATGACAAAGTTATGGCTGTCGCAGTAAAAGAGATTGAAGTTGAAAATTTTAAGGGACCATTCGGGGTTCAAGTACTTAAAATTTTGATTTTGAGTTAGCCACTTAACCAAATAATTATACTAATGAAAATAGTCTAGTTAAGATATCCAAAGATTTATTCAAAAGTAAAATTGGGTAAACTAACGTTCGGGGACGCGTAATCCTTTTTTAAGGTGTTTAACGATTTTCTAGGAAACCCTAAAAGAGTTTCAAGGCAAGTCTTTTAACTCTTGCTATGCGCTACTTATATAGTATTGTGAAAATGATAAATGAGATGTGTAATGCCATGTTGTTATGTAATAGATGTTATATGAAGTATTTAATTGATGTTTGCAAGCCTTCTAACTGTTATGTGTTATGGTTATGAGTTATGGACATGATTTATACACTTTATGTGTCAATGTGATATAAATTGTTGTAATGTGAGTTATATGTGATATTAAATGGAGAATTATGTTCAGTCAAGGCATGTTAAAGTTTATATGAAAGCATAAACTGCGTATGTTGTTAGACTTGTTGAGCCATCGTGCTCATTCTTGCGAATAAAACCTTATTTGCAGATTAAAGATGAACGTTAAAAAGATCATGAACATAAAGATGAAGCGTATATTAGGTTTTCATACTTTATTTCTTGTATTTGTATAAAGTCATAATGACTATTGTAATACGAACAAGAAAAATATGTAACTAAATATTAAATGAATGATATAAATTATTATCATTAGAATGTTGTTATGTCTTTATTTTGATATAACTTAGAATTGTTAGAACTTAAAATAGTATTGATAATGATCTATTTATCTAGATGAGTATCGGTAAATGACTTGTGAGTATTGTACATCCGAGACAGGACTAATCGATGTTGACTGATCAAATCCATCGTTAGGTTCCTCAAACCCATGTATAACTTATTTTTACTATTCTGTATATCAAATACGTAGGATTATTGATATGAAGAGATATCACTATAAGCAAATGTGTTTTGAGTGACGATTTTAACTAGTTGGGTGATGTTCTGTACAAAAAGAGAATTTTGCACCGGACAAAGATACAACCATTTGTCACGGATAAAAATGCAAACATTTATCACGGATGAAAATACAAACATTCATCGCGAGATTCTCTGTTCCCAAGAGCCGTCCTAATGATTTAATGTAGTGAATCTTGAAATATGTAAAGTCATAGAATATTTAAATCTTAAGGCTAAAATTAGACCGTTATATATGATATTATCCATTTATATAGATGAAATACAAGATAATACTTGTATAAATAATGAGACCAAGATCAAATTAAGATTCATGGACAAAGTTAAGAGAAATTTTTAATGTATAGTCTAAAATAAAACTAATTCAACCAATGTGATTATGGAATCATTGGTTAAGTCGATAAATGTATAGAGTTTAACGCACAAGCTCCGCCGTAACGAGTGCAGGGATTTTTGGGGGCGTTATAAATGATAAATAATATAATCGTGGACTTGTGAGCATTTGGCATTGTTCCATCTAGTGATGCACTTGGGTGAAAATTCAAGTATTTTTTCCATAGAAGCTATCAGGCTAATATTCATATAAGTCAGGCACTAAAGCCTTACGACCAAGTCGTGCAATGTTTTTCCAATGTTGTTAGGTCGGGATCTAGTTGGTCTCCGAATCCTATATAGGACCCAATCTCTACTTGATGCCGGGATCCCAATATAGGGTAGCTCAGACTTTAGTTGATGTCGTGATCCCAATTGGTCTCAGGCTTTGGTTGATGTTGAGATCCCAATATGAGGTAGCTCAGGCTTCGTTTAATGTTAAGATCCCAATATGGGCTTAAGCTTCACTTGATGTAGGATCTTAATATGGCTCAGGGCCTCATTCCCTAACAAGCCCCCACTCTCAAGGCTCATTTGTAAAGAGGTGAACAAGTTTTGTGACTAAAAGGAATATGCTCCCCGTGGTTTGTAAATCATTGGCTCTCAGGGGTTAATTCTTGATTTCTCTTTTTGTCTAGCGTAACTAATATCCCGACCATTTATTCTATTAATGTTTTCCTCTACTTGGCTAGTTGTACTAGTCGGGTATCCTCCCTTACCTTACGGTCAAGCATGTCTGTCTGACTATAATTTTAGGCTGTTTTAGGATTTTGCCTTACTCGATCGTTACTCGTTCAACGGTTTCCTAAAAAAAAAAAAAAATTGGGCTTGTTTGTGTTAGGGATTATCGTCCTTTCGAAATAACTAAGATATGATCTATATCTCTAATTGTCAACGGGCAGATTTTCCCAATTTTGTTAAGTATGGTGTTGTCATATAGCCTGGGAAATAAGAAATTATAGGGCTAAGGGTGTTAGGCCTTAAGCGGTTCATCATATAGCGATGTTGTTCGTTATTGGTCGGTATTTTTAAAGAACTCTTAACCTATCATTTTTTTGGAAAAGAGAGTGGTAAAGCGTTTGGCTTTTTGATTAATCAAAAAAATGAATCCCTTCTTTTAATGTCAAATGCTAATGTTGATTTTCGCTGCCTTCACCACCGGATGTTTAGTGCTCTGAAAGACTTGAAAATAACAGATGAACAGAAGGGTTTCCTCTGGATCCACTTCCAATGGTAAAGTTAGTAATCAATTATAGAGGTTATAGGTTTTTTAGAGTGTATGAATCTAAAATTATAGAAATTTTAGGTCACGTATCTTGTTATTTTTGGATAAGTCCAAATATAGTTAAACATCTTCAATGGGAGTCGCATCTCTGCCAAGACTTATCCTCAAAGAATTTTTTTGGTTATGGATACATATTCTTTTAGCTAGTACAATTTGGGCAGCGTTATTATCCCGGGGTCCATTTGCTCCAAAGGTTCGATAATGGACCCGTGACTCATTTATGTTAGGAAATCACAACTGAGTTGGAGTTCCACATCGAATAAATAATAATAGAGTGAAAGATTAATATTCATAAGTGGTCCCAAGACCTAATGACTTAAGTTTTTAGGTCAAATTGAGTTTCAAACATGCATGTTAGTGTCTTGTGTACGTGCACGTGATAAGTGGGTTCCTTGGTTCTCCCCCAATAACTAGTATTAAAGCTAAGGATGATTGAGATCCTGGGTTGGTGAACTTATTCAAAAGATACGTGATGGTAGTTTGAAAATTAATTTCGGACAGCCTCTTTAAAAGACACGCGATGGTGGTGAATTCTCAATGAAAGGTTGGTGCTTCTTCCCTTAAGGTTATCTTGATAGTGATGTTAAATTCTTGATGGGTTTAGTTGATAATTGGTTCCAAGATTGGTTATCCAAGAGTTGGTGATCTGCGATGATTGAAGAGAAGATATTCAATTCTTAATGGTAGATGACTCTCGATAGAGAAAAAAAGACACAAAATAGTTAGCCTATAATTGGTGTACGTGCGGTAATTAAAGAGAAGGTGTTCAAGTGAGGGGAATCTCTTGACATGATGAAGGACCCATAATAGTTAACCACTAATTGGTACTTAGGGTTTCAAGTAGGATAGAAAGAAAATCTCCTCCATCTCTCTAGGACACCCTCTCTCTTTCCTTCTCCAGCCCTCACGTCTTCATCTCCGACTCCCCTTTTTTCCTCTCTCTCTCTCTCTCTGTTATCGACCCACCCGTTCCTCTCTTCTTCCCTCTGTATTTCTCCGCTTAAGTTTTATTTAAGGAACATCTAGAAACCCTAAATGTGAACTAACCCGAATACTACTTCTAAGTTAATCTTAGTATAGTCCGATGAGTTATTAACTTTGTTCTTTCATGTCCATTTTAATAGGGGAGCTATTGATTTGCTTTGGGCTTGAGTGGTCTGGATTTGGTAGGGAGTGTTTTGGTGATTGGGATAGGGTGGAGGTCTGGTTTGGTGGTGTCTATGGAGGTTGGTGTCCTGAATAATTTAAATTAAGGTTTGTACCTTAATGGGTCTAACCATTTGGTAATGATAGATCTGGTTAGTTTCTTAATCAGATTCTGGGGTTTCCTTGATTCTTGTTGGGCTTGTTGTTCTTTCTTCTAGAATCAATTTGGCGTTACTTTTCTACGCCCCCTCCACTCCGATTTTTATCTCTCCCTCAGACCTTTCTTATCCCTCTTTTGCTGCTGCCCGCCCAACATCTTCGGGAGATTGGATCTAATCTTAGAAAGTTTGGGATGGTGGGTGCTGCTCATTGAGTATGGATTTCGTTGAGTGATTGTTGGTGATGGACTTGTATCACAGAGTGACTTGCTCCTGATCTTTGCGATGTGATTCACTCTATGTTTTTTTTTGTTTTTTTTGTCTTTCCACCTTCAAATCATAAAGTGATTGCCTCAGACACTTCAACCTCACCCATTTTCCTTCTTCCCCTTCTTCCTCAGATTGGCCCACCAACTCCTACATGACCCTCCTCCATCTCCATCATTTATCAGCTTTGTTCTAATTTGCGACATCTTTGGCAGCCCAAAGGACTAGATAGGTCTGTTGCTCTTTCATATGAGCATAGTGAAAGTAGTATGCCCTTAAGCCATTCACATTTGATATGATAGCATTTACTTTGTAATTTTATTCAATTTAGTAATAAAAGAATTTAATTAAATGCTTTAAATTGTAAATGTTAAATTAGTATAATTAATAATTGGATAAACCTATAGATTTTGAGTAATGCTTTTTAAATCATGATGTTGATCATGCTAATGATATCTAAATTC
The DNA here is from genome assembly GCA_947179155.2 of Hedera helix. NCBI lineage: Eukaryota > Viridiplantae > Streptophyta > Magnoliopsida > Apiales > Araliaceae > Hedera > Hedera helix. The sequence continues at coordinate 4,108,287 of OX359286.1, forward strand.
TAGATAACTTAAAACTAAAATGCTCCTAATCATAGGATGACTAATGTGGGGTTAATATATCCAGATAGATTAGTACATACTATGTTTGTGTTTTGGAAGAGGATGATTGCTCTCATAATTATTTATGTGGATACACTAAAACAAGTATGTATGTGCTTATTGGAGAATAAGTTCACTAAATGTGACTCGCTTAAGAAACACCTAATGAAGTTTTACTTGTCTATCAATAGGAGTTTCTAATGTGATAGTAGTACAAGTATTCTTTGGACTTGAGATCATCATAGTATCTTGTGTATGATGAGTTTTACTTTGTCACATTCCTTAAGATTGTTTGGGTATAACAAATGATATATTTGGGTATAATAAATTATACATTGAGGTAAGTGAATGAACAACAAAGGATTTACCACTTTCAGTAAAGGAAGATAATGGCCTATGTGATTTGATAAATGACAAATCAGTAGTCCTTGGCCAATGCAGTATGTAATTTAGAAAGGAGTTTCTAATACATTAATTGGAGTTGAGCATTTGAGAATTAAAATACTTATGATCAAATTAAAATAAGACTTGATAGTAATTCCATATTTTATATTTTTGATCAGGACATTGTATGGTAGAAGGATTAAATTGTACGACAAATATTCATGGAATAGGTTCTTTGTGATCAAACGTTGAAATTCATATTATCCGAATAGTCATGATATGATGAGATGTATCCCTCATGATATGGAATAAATATTTATTTATATAAATTAAAGAAGTTTATTTTATTGTTAATAATATTAGAATTGTTCTAATGTATTTATTCTACTACCGGCTTAATATTGAACCTAAATGGTTACACCTTAAAAGAGAAATATATATATTTTAAAAGTGGATGACATAATGGTAATAATAAATTAAGAATATTTAATTTATACTATGGTGATAGAATGAATTAAATAGCTTAATATTAATAATTAAGTATTTAAAAAATACTAATTATAAATTAGTAAGAGGAGTATTATTATTATTATTATTATTATTATTATTATTATTATTATTATTATTATTATTATTATTATTATTATTATAAGTAATATTATAAGAGGAGTTACTAAATGATTTAGGAATTAATTAATATATAAGTAATATTATTATTATAAATAATTAAGTTTATAAATGGTTTAGAAATTCTAATTATTATAATAATTAATCTGGCTCCTAATTAGTTTGGTCATTAAATTAAAACCATATTCCTAAAGAGTTTAGGAAAGTTGAGCAAGTTTATAAATAAGGAGGTCCTTATTATAGATAAGGGTTACAGAAGTTGGTAGTATTATAGAATACTTCAATTCTCTATGTCTAATGTAAGACCCCGAATTTTATGAAATACAAAATTTAATTTTTTCTTCTTATATATTTTTTTTGAAACAGTAAGTGGTTAAATCGATCAAGTTAAAAGTTAAGGATGTTATCTGCAAATTTTATTTTGTCGGACAATATTCGCTTTGTCGGGGAATATTCGTTTGGTCGGGGAATATTCGTGCTGTACGACGGCGCCGAAATAATAAATTATTGGTGGACCCCACAACGGAATATTTGTCGGATATAGAAAACGACAGAAGTAACCTTTTTAAATAAAAATAGTCAACGGAACTGTTAAAATACCGGTGATAAAAGAATAGTAGCATACGGTAGTTTATGGTATTTTCTGTAGCACACGGTACTCTACAGTAACACACGGTATTGCATAGTGTCTCATATTATTGGTCTGATAATTGACACCGTAACTGTTACGCATCATTTCATCGATAATTGTCACTGCATAATATTTTATATTATCAATTCAATAATTGTTGTTACACAGTATTTTGCATTATTGATTTAATAATTGTCATTACACTGTATTTTATATCATTGAGTCAATAATTGTTGTTGCACTATTTTTAAAATTATTGAACCTAATAATTGTCACAGTAACATATGCACAGTAATTCACATTATTGAATCAATAATTGTCATTACACAGTAACGTATGCTTTATTTTACATTATTGTTATCTCTATTATGATGTTATTTAAACAGTTGTATTTCATTAATTTATTGACTTGATATCTAAGAGCTAACTATACTGTATTTATAACAATTAGTCATAATAATTGAATTGATAAAGTTATTTGTTTATAATATAAAGTTAGGTGATTATTAGGTGATATGAAATGAATGGTGTAGATTAAAGTGTGAATTATTGTTGAATAATTAAATTGATTTGTTTATAATATAAAGTTAGGTGATTATTAGGTGATATGAAATGAATGGTGTAGATTAAAGATAATATAAATGGATGGTGTAGATTAAAAGATGATCTTTAAATGAATGGTTTAGATTAAATGAATGATAAGATTTTTGGCTATAAATAGAAGCCTTAACTTAAGGATTTTTCATAAACTTCCTTACTTGTTCTTTCTTTCTCTCTCTAAATACTTCTTGTGAAAGTTCTCTCTAAGTGTGCTTAAGTCATCTTGAGTATTTGTGAAGATCTATAAGTATACATGTACTGTTCAAGTTAATCAACCTCATTTAAATCAATATCCAGTCACGTGTTGAGGTAAGGGATACCATCTTTTTCATCTTCCATTATTCAAACGTACTATGGTAAGGGATGTCATTTTTTCTTTCATACTCTTAAATTTACTACTCGTAAGGAATGCCATCTTCTTTCATCTTCTATTATTAAAACTTACTACGGTAAGGGATACCATCTTTTTCATCTTCCATTATTCAAACGTACTATGGTAAGGGATTATCATTATTTGATTCTCGATAATAATATTGTTTCTTCCTTACTCATAAGACGTGCCTTTTATTTCCATGTATTAAATTGTGGGAATAACCTTACGGAGCGGATTGCCGCCTGTTGGTGAATAACCTTTCGTATTCATTCATTATTAATCTCTGAGAATAACCTTACGGAGCGGATTGCCGCCTGTTTGGTGAATAACTCTTTGTACTCAAATTCTATTAAATTGTGGGAATAACCTTACGGAGCGGATTGCCGCCTGTTGGTGAATAACCCTTTGTATTAATTTCCTTCACCTTTTGTTAATCAAACCTGCTACGGTAAGGGATATTATTTTCTTTCATACTCCTAAATCGAAATTTATTATGGAACTATTGCTTCTATAATTCCTGAAAATATTATATGTTCCATAATAGTTGAACTTCATTATTTCAACTGAACCTTCCTATTTACGTGAACCTTTCTATTGAATTGTAACCGTTATTCTGAACTGTGGATCTTGAATATCATTTTTAAATTTCACTCCACATCATGTTGACAATTTGGACATTATTTGAATCTGTACAAAGTAAACTTCCGATACTTATTGTTATCCTATTTCTTCTGTTCATCATTTATATCATTCTAATCATCCAAAAATCAAGTCGTTGTGAATATCTGTGGCCGGGGGCACAGATGTGATATATTTGTTGAACAGATGATAGGTTAAAGGCGATATAATAGGTTAAAGGCGATACATCTGTTCGGTGTCTTTTATGGCACGTGGTGAATGTTCTCTTTGGCCCGTAGTGCAAAGATGAACTGTTGTTGGTATGATTATGACCAAAGGCTGAATCTGGTATAATCATGACCGTTGGTGCTATATTGAATATCTTTGGCCGTAGTGCAAAGATGAACTGTTGATGTGCATGATTATGATCAGGAACTGTGAATTTATATTATCATGACTAATGGTATTTCAGATGATAAAAGTTGATGATGTTTTTACGAAAAAGAGAAGCGAGTGGACATTATAGTCTGCATTATTCTTCTAATAGATTGCTCATTCCGCTGCTATTATTGATCTGAACATTGTTTAAGAATTTAACTGCAGTTTTTGATATAAACCTTGTATTCTATTGTATTCTATCAAGAACTCAACTGTTGAAGGCTAATGATAATTTATTCGTCATTATCTTAGTCATGATATTTCTTACTGGGCTATTTGAGCTCACCCTTTCTTTTGTTCCATTGTTTTTCAACAGGAGATGAAAACATAACAGGGTCTAGCCGGGGAATGGAGTGAGGGTCCGAGGAATAGTTATCATAGTCTTCACGTTTTGTAAAATAGTGTGGCAATAATAGTGAAGACTTAGTTGTGTATTATTATACACTGTATTGTTGTACGTTGTGCTTTGTTGTAATAATTTTGTTGTAGTCTTTTGACGACTAAAGTTTGGGCTGTGTGGGCCCAGATTTGGGGGCGTCACATCTAATGAGCTAGAAATAGATAAAGAGAGAATTAGGGATAGCCATCCAAGATTTTGTTGAATCTAAAATCTACTTCTTGAATCTATATTATCTTAGTGGATCACCTTTAGAGGTAGCACGCATGGGTAGCTAACATTGATCTGTGGACCTTAAAATCAGGATAGACATCTCTAAGTGTCTGTCCGTCTGTCATCTTACTCTGGGCCTTCTTCTTCCAATCGTACACCCATTTATGCCAATTTGACTCTAAATATCCTCGGAGGACTGTCATGTCTTGCTCTTCCTTATCGTCCTAAAATCTATAGTGTCACTGCACAAAACACATTACAGTTTTAGTAAATAACATAAAGTTACACCATAATAATGCTAAAAAATAACATGTACATCAAGTAACATCTTATACGAAACTTGTCAATAATCAGTTGTCGTGTGCAGTTCTCCACGTCCACCCAACGCATCCATGCACTTGAGAATCAGTTACGGACGATACCTAGTAATGTGTTTCGAGGTGTAGCCTCTAAGAAACTACAATTGAAATGAATACATGTAAAAATTTCAAGTATATATGCATGCATCATTTTATATAAAACAAATAAGTAGTATGGTAAAAATATAATCTAAAATTACCTATATGACCCAACACAACATATATGAGGCGTCAGAGGTGGATTCCCTAGCAACCTACATGCTAGTCCCCTCGGAGGCCTAAGACGATCACCAATGTAGTGCAATATGTGAATAACTCAATACAAAGAATGGTGTGTAATAACTCAACTCGACAATAATAATAAAAAATCAGAAGTAAAAATAAATATCCTTACAATTAATAAGTGTGTAAGTTATTGTACTTGAATCTACAGGTCGCTCATCACCTCCCTGACCCCCGCGTCTACCACGAGTATCACGACCTCCACAATCGTCGTGTGGAGTACGTGTCATATCTACATCACTTTATTGACGTAAACACAAAATTATAAGACATGTGTAGTAAAGACAAACTAGTATATCATCAAACTAGTACATATGGATGCAACTACAAACTAGGTGATATATTAAATTAAATAGCTTAATATTTATTTAATATTTTGAAAATCCTAATTATAAATTAATAAGAGGAGTCTTATTATTATTATTATTATTATTATTATTATTATTATTATTATTATTATTATTATTATTATTATTATTATTTAGTTCCTAAATGGTTTAGGAATTAATTAATAAGAGTACTCTCATATTAGTTCCCAATTAGATTAGGAGTTTAATTAAAAATTATATTCCTAAAGGTGTTATGGGGGTTGACTATATCTATAAATAAGATGAGTTTTATTATGGATTAAAGTTACATATACTTCCATAAGTTTTTGAAAAGTACTCAGAAGTTCTCTAGATTTAAAATATTAGAAGAGAGAGAAAACTACAAAAGGAATCCTTATTTTTCCTTGGTGGTTTGCCATCACCCACTTCTTGAATTTTTATTTTTCCTTGGTGGATCACCTCTAGAGGCAAAACACTTGGGTGGCTAACGTTGATCAAAAGAATCTAATCCGTGGAATTCAAAAAGAACACGAAGGATTTGGAGTTAAATACGTACATATGAAAAGCTAGTGTCTACAAGGGTATAATTCTCTGTCTCATTCTTGTTAATTAATAGTTATGCATAAAAGTCGATCCTGGTTATGATTTATAAAATTTTAAATTCTGATTTTACCATGTTTTCGCTGCTATTGTGCAATTTGATTATATGTTTATGGATATTACAAACAAAAATAAGGCAGATTGAAATATTTTATCAAGGAGAAATCAAATATTTACACTCCTTTTGACTGGAATCAATTTCTTACTTTAAACTAAAATCTTACTTAAACATTAAGGGAATTACCTGGGTATATGAAGGGGATGAAAAGGGAATTGATGACCGGTTGCTGCAGTGTTTTACCACCAAGGACGTGGCCAACTTAGATATGGAATTTGGGGCAAATAAGGAGTAGAGAAGAAGAAGGAAGCAGAGGAAGCGGTGGAGACCGGAGGTACGACATGAAGTAGTTGTAGCTACTACCGGACGTTGGGCAGCAGGAAGGAGTTGCAATGAAGGACTTGTAATCTTTATTAGGATGATCAATTAGACGAATTGTGATGATCAATTGGGCAAAATGGAACTACGATGATACATTGAGCAAATAGGCGATTGGGATTGAAAGGGAAAAAACTAAAACCGGGAGAAGAAAAAAATAATAGGACTCGTTGCCATCGCAATTAGGGTTTTAAAAAAAAGGACTCATTCTCGACGGCACATCCATCGACATTACCCCCGTCGTTATTGAGTTATTGGCGACGACGAGGCCGTCAGCCTTAATTTTTTTCCGTCGCATGTAACTTTTCCTTCCACAACAAAAAATTCCCGCCAAATCCTACCTCATTGCTGACGGCAGTATAGTCATTCTCGAAGGACATCCGTCGACCACCAACTAGGAAAACGAGGGAAAGGGTTATTGTCGACGGAACGCATTGGCGACGACTACCACATCATTATTACTATTATTGTCGATAAAAATTTGGCTATCGGTAATCCCTCTGTCACCAATGATCCTTTTTTTTTGTAGTGTAACTAATCAATATACATGCGAGAAAAGAATCACCTTTTCAGAATATATACAAAGAAATAGTTTGACACAAGATTTTAATTTACTTATCAATGTAGTGAACTGAGTGTTTTCTCCACCTATGAACTAATGAATCAGTTCCTCGTCTCATCCACACTATTCTTAAATGATTTCATTCAGTGTGTAACCCGCTTTGAAAACACTGACCATAAATCTTTCATACCAATAGTGTAGTTAAATTGGTTCTCTGAAGCATATTAAACTCTTTCACATACAAGACAATCGTGCTACTCAATTTTGCTAACATGAGTTTTCAATTGAAATCCATACTCATTCTCTAACTATGAATTTTTTTTAATTCATTCATTTATCATTTATATTTCTCAATGAGATTACTTTTTTATTTTGTCAGGTCTTTATGCAAATATAATTATACATAATACCAAACATACATTTTCATTTTAGAAGAAACAGTTTCACACAAAAATAATTAAGATTATTTTATCTTATTACTTGCTGGAGAACTCTTTATGAGTCCATTCATTTTCAGACATTCTCTTAAAGAGTTTATCTTTATTCAGTACATTCATTTCACATAATATTTTTTTGTATTAAGATTTAATAAGATTTATACATATCTTTTAATTATTTATGGACTCTTGACAAGTCCATTTACTCTTAATCCATCAGATTATATCCTAAGGTACTCGTTACCTTAAAGCTATAATCCACTGCTATGATACCAACTGTAACGCCCCCAAAATTCCCGCACTCACAACGATAGACTTTGTGCGTTAAACTTTCATAACATCTACTAACTTAACCAATGATCCCATAATCATATTGGTTGTACTAGTCTATTATAGACATTTCATTAAAATTTTCTTTTACTTAATCCCTGGATCTTAATTTGATCTTGATCTCATCCTTACTGCAACTATTAACTTATAGTCCATCCGTATACATGGATAACACCATATATACAGGTCAAATTTTAAGCTTAAGATTTAAACATTCTGTACTTCAATATATCCAAGTTTTACAGTATTAATAATATGATGGTCCTTGGAATAGAAGAACCTTGAGCTAAATGTTTGCATCTTTATCCGTGGCAAGATTCATTTTCTTACAATACGCCTCGTATCATTCAATACCATCACTTAGATACATATCTTCATAGAAATATCTCTTCATATCGATATTTCATATCTATCTGAAGTTCACAATATTATTAACACACTTATACTTAGAATAGAGGAACCTTGGGATGAATTTGGTTTCTTTATAGGTGGTAATTAAATCTCTGGTCTTACAGTACTCACAATGTTAATCAATAGCCTCATTCAGATTCATAGTTCCTTATCAACATTATTTTAATATTTTACTATTTATCTAAAGTTCAGAGTATCGGCATAACATGATCAGTCCATATTACCAATAACCTCACTCAAATTAATAGATATTTAACAATTCTAAGTTATATCAAAGTAAAGACATAACAACATTTTGATGATAATAAATAATATTATTTATATAAGATTTGGTTACATGGTTTGCTTGTTCATATTACAATAGTCATTATGACTTTATACAAATACAAGTAAATAAAGCATAAAACCTAGTCAACGCTTCTTTTTTACATTTATGATCATCTTATTGTTCTTCTTTAATCTGCAAATAAGTTTTATTCACAAGAATGAGCACAACAGCTCATCAAGTCTAACAAATAACACATACATAATTTATGCTTTCATATAAACTTTAACATGCATTGACATAACAATATAACATTTCATACTCATTGAACATTCACACATAATCACATGAAATTGCACATTTTATTTATCATTTAACAAATGCTACACAACTAGCACATAATTAATCTTAAAGCAAGAGTTAGAACTTACCTGATTTGCAAACTAGGGTTTCCCAATAAACGTTTAAAAGCCTATATAAAGGATTACGTGTACCCGACTGTTAATTTATCAAATTTTATTTCTTAATAAGTATTTTTGTAACTTAACTAGACTATTTCCATAGGTGGAATTAATTGAAAAGTTGACTAACTCAAAAAATCATTTTTAAGGTCAAAAATTCGAATGCCCTTTAAGGATTTTCAGCTTTAACCTCTTTTACGCAAACTGTCATAACTTACTCATAATAAAATATTTTGGGGTGATTCTTAAGTCTAAATTCATTAAAATTTCATGATATACAACCTTGTTTTAGGTTGCTAAGGCAGATTCAGAGGTTAAAATTTTAAAAAATGGACAGAAAGGTCAGAAATTCAAACTTGTTCACAATTCCTTCATTCCACGTGGTAAAACATGATACCACGAGCATCAATATGCTATGTTATCATGTTATAACACTTAATTAGCTTCAATAACATAAGAATAACAAGATCATAAACCTCTTTATATAGAGTTTTATGACTTTTTTCTCAAGAACGCGAGACATACGAAGAACTAAGTTTCATCGTTTCTTTACTACAAATTGATATCCTTAGCGTATCAAGCTAGGACATCATGTTTTAGGACTCCAGAATACTAAATTATAAAATCATAAACCTATTAATATAGAAAATTATTACTTTTGCTTAAGAACACCCGAAGAACGAAAAATCGTACATGATAATAACTTATGTTCTTGAGCTTTTGGTTTTCATAATTAAAATAATATGGGCATTATAACGGCTTATATAAGTGATTTATGACACTTTAAACTTGAAATAACATAAACTTAACTTATATAAAGATTTGCTCAAGAACAAACGAAGAAACACGGAGAACGAAAAATCGTACATGATAATGACTTGTGTTTTTTAGCATTTCTATAGAAAATCAAACATAACAATGACTTACTCAAGAACATATGAAGAAACACGGAGAACAAAAAATTGTAGATGGTAACATCTTATGTTCTTGAGCTTTTCGGCTATAAGATTAAAGAAAATCGAACATAACAACGACTAGGGATTTTATCTCTTGTAGGTGCAAGCTTTAACTATTTCTTTGCAACTTGAGATTATTTAAATTATAACTATTTAAAATATATCTAGAGAGTAATTTTTCTCTTGAAATGGTAGAAAATAATGAATGGTGAGCTTCCTATTTATAGGAAAAATTAAGTTTCATTAATCGCACTTTTATCCCAGTTTATTACACTTTGCACCTGTCTTATTACACTTTACACCTTAACATATTCTTGAAATATTCCCTCAAAATATCTAATAATCATTACATTTCACAAAATATCTAAAGTATATTCTTGGAATATTCTTTTAGGGCTAACATCATCATTGCATCATGCTTACATCATCCCTATTTTCTTCATATAACTTCCATGTAATTTTCGTATACTTTTCGCATAATTTTCGTATTATACGGTCTAACTAAATCAGTTATTCTTCTAGTTTATTTCTAACCAAGTTAGTACATTTCTAACTAAGTCGGTTCATTTTAGACGAAATTAGTTCATTTTTAAGTCTTCTGGTCTAATTGACCTTTACTGATTTAAAAGTCTGACATTACTGAGTTTTGTTATGTATAAACACTATTTTTTGAAGTGAAAAAAAGACTTGTCACGTTTTTCGGTAAATAGTATTTTTAGCTATCATTTCTTAGAAAATAGTTAGACGATCAAAAAGTCAAAAAAATAGTTTTTGTCTTATTCTTGTGCACGTTTTTCATGATTTTTTTTATTATTACGTATTTGTGTTCTATACAAATACTTTATCTTCAAACGAAACGTTTAAAAATAAAAAGCGTTTATGTATGAATAGTATTTTTCATCTTATTCTTAAAAAAAATATTAGTGGCTTCCTAATATCTATTCCCCGTATAAATGTTATGTCGTGAAATGTAAAAAGTCAAAACGACAAAAGAACAGTCAAAGAGACAAAAAACGTTTTCTCGCGAAGTGTTTTTTTTTACTTTTTCCCATAATTTTTTTTAATAATTCCTTGGCATCTATACCTCATATTCACACTATTTTTTGAAATGTGATATGTCAAAACGACTTAAGACGATTGACAATTTTGTTAGGTTATAAACCTTAGGATTTAGGTTTTAATTCTTTTTCCAATTTAGGTTTTAACCCTAAATTGACTTCTGAATTTTAGTAAGTGTTACGATTAATTACCTGAATCAAAATACAAAATCCTACATATAGATAAATCACATAACACATTTGAAGCTCAATTAAAGCTTTACTAATCACATAACACATAGTTTGGTTTTGATAACATTTATATAGATCTTTTCATATCATATTTGAAATATTTGGAATATTATAATATTGAACCTAAAAGGTCACACCGTAAATGAGAAATATTTATTTTAAAAATGGGTAACATAATAGTAATAATAAATTAAGTATATTTAATTTATACTTTGGTGATAGAATGAATTAAATAACTTAATATTTATAATTAAGTATTTTGAAAATACTAATTATAAATTAGTAAGATGAGTCTTATTAAGTTCCTAAATAGTTTGAGAATTAATTAATAAGTAATAGTATTATTATAAATAATTAAGTTCCTAAATGGATTTGGAATTATAATTATTATAATAATTAATTTGGTTCCTAATTAGTTTGGTCATTAAATTAAAAAAAAAATCCTAAAGAGTTTTGGAGAGTTAAGCAAGTCTATAAATAAAGAGGTCCTTATTGTAGATAAGGGTTACACAAGTTGGTAGTATTATAGAATACTTCAATTCTCTACGTCTAAGGAATTAGAGAGAGAGAAAGAGAGAATTATGGCTAGTCATCCAAGATCTTATTGAATCTATAATCTACTTCTTGAATCAATATTCCTCGATCTTGGTGGATCACCTTTAGAGGCTGCATGCTTAGTTAACTAACGTTGATCCATGGATCTTGAAGAATCACGAAGAATTTATAGAGGTGAACTTGTAGTTGATTAAAAGTTATTCGTCTACAAATGTATAATCTTTTTTCTTTCCTCAATTAATAAGTATTGCATAAGAAAGATTGTAGAATTTGGGTTGTAGAAATTTTTTAAATATGATTTATATCTACTTTCACTGCGTTACATCAATTAGATTGTATGTTTTTACAAACCAACACATAGTAGGGAGGTCTAGATTTTGGCGTTTTGTTGGGCAGGTTTATGGAAGTTTTGATCTAGTTTGGCAGCTTCTTAGGGGCTTACTAGATTTGGGTTCTTGGTTTTGATGTGTGTCTTATAGGAATTGTGGTTAGCTGTTGGCTTTTCTGGTTTTTTGTCGATGTTCCATCAAAAACCATGTTTATTTTGCTAATGGCCATATCTGGTTTCCTATGGGTTCTTTTCGCGTCTGTTGTGGTCTCAGAATTCACACCTTTTGTTTTTTTTTCATGGCAGTTCGCTTTTTGGTCTATATTTCTTTCCGACAACTGTCACTGCTCTACATGGTGGTTCTCCTTTCTGGCAGTTGGGCTAGTAGGTGTTTACTCTCCCTTTTACGTGTTAACTTCTGGGACTTAAAGCCCCAGATGGGCATGTCTGCTTCTGCATGGCTGGTGGGGCCTACCTACAGGGGCTACAGGTACAACTTCGCACTCAGCACTTGGATGGGAGGGAAATTGTGTTCTATTTACTAAGGCCTGTTTAGTTGCTTTACTTTTACCTATCCTCGAGCTGTGAGGCTTATTTAATTTGGTTAGGTAATTTGTTTCCTAGTTTGACCAGGTGTTTTTAATTCCTACGAGAGAAGGGGTTAATGCCTGAGCTTCATTGTAATATTTAATAATTTTTTTGCAATATATTTACAAAAATTTAAGAAAAAGGAATTGGTATTAAGTGCTCGTGTTGATCAACTTTCATTACATATTAAGTGCCATTGCATATTAAGTGCTCGTGTTGATCACTCGATCTTTGTAAGTGCTCGTGTTGATCACTCGATCTTTGTAAGGAGAGAAATTACTAGAAATTGAAAGCAAAATAAAATAAAATTTAACATGACCTGGGCCATGAATCAGAGCATCTATAGGTATAAGTCAAATGCCACGTGGAAGGAGTAAGTATTTAATTTGGACCCGGGCCTAATTAAATGGGAGGATGTAGTATAAAAATTTGGGCTATAAGAAAATATATCCAATATATTATCAAAGTCAATTTATTTAATTTTGAAAATTTTAATATATTTGTTTAATTATTAATCTTAAAATTGGTCAATTTTACTCTAAAAAATTAATAAGGACCAATAAAATTATTATCATAAGAAAGTATATTGAATACACTATAAAAACTAACTTATTTGATTTCGAAATTTCTAATACATTTGTTTAATTGTTAATCTCAAAATTGGTAAATTTTACTCTAAAAATCAATCAAGGCCAATAAAATTATTATCATAAGAAAGTATATCGAATATAATATCAAAACCAACTTATTTGATTTTGAATTTTTTAATATATTTATTTAATTATTAATCTTAAAATTGGTTAATTTTACTCTAAAAAATCATTCAAACTCAATAAAATTAGACGGAAGAAGTATTAAAATTATAATACAACTCTGTTATATTCCCATGTAACTTGTTTAATACATAATTTACCAACTTTTAAAATTAACAGTCAATTCTAAATGTAAATTATACTTGGTGATAATATCGTGGCTAGGAAACTTCTGGCATACTATAAAATAATACAGATGTATTGATTCTGTAATTTGTACATTTAGGTTTGACATGTTAAGTCCTCTATTCATTGATAAATAAATAAAATAAAACCAGCTAGCATCCATAAAAGTTAACCGGCCTTTTTAACTATTTACTTCGGATTTAGAAAAATGAATCTGCTAGTCATAATCATGAATGTGGATTCATTAGGAACTGCACCTTCACGTGATGTCTTCAAAAAATAGGTAGAAAAATCTTAGTTTGACTAGCTGCACCTATTTAATTAGTAATATCATACTTCCTTCGATTTAAATTATATAATTATTATTAATTGTAAAAAATATTTTAAAATTTTAAATTTAGTTGATTTATTAAAAATTACTGTATAAAAGAATATAAAATTTAATGTGATTAATATTTTTTAGATAATTTGTAATACTTATTATTATATTAATTAAAATTAAAATAAAATTATGTTAACAATAAAAAAAATCAGGAAAGGAGATAAAATAGATTGGTTCTGATTTCTAATTATAATTCTTTTTTTAGGAAAGGAGATAACATAGATTAGACTTCTTTATAATTTATGTTTATAGTGTTCATAAAATTTTACAGAGATAAGTTTGTGATTTTTGTCTTTAGATATTATTGAGGTGTAAAAAATGATGTCATGCACATGAAACTATTATTATAGGCATGCATGCAGATGTCAACACCCTTTATTTTGCTCTCCGATTACTAGTTCCACTACAGTTGAGAGTTCCTGCTTACCCGAAAGGTTGAAGTTTTGTGGTTATTCTCCTAGTTAAGTAAATGAAGGGAAGGGATGAAGATCTGACTCGGATAATCATCTACGTACCTTGGCTAAGAAGAAAAAATGCACCATAAATGATTCGCATGGAATAATGCAATGATTTCTTAGTTACAATAAAAATCTTATTTGTAATATTTATAAATTTTAAAGATTTATTTTTGATCTGTGTATACTACTTAACTTAGTGACTGTTTAGTTTAATAATAATGATAATATAATTAATAAAATTATAATAATAAACTCGAGAATATTGTGTTATTTTATATTATCATTGACTATATTAAATGGGTTGAATATGAGTAATTTTAAATACAAATGGTCCAAACCCATCAACCTATATAATTAAATATAGATAAAAAAAAAATTAAAATAATTGTGTGTTTTATATGAATGAATAAATTTGACCCATATCCATGTATATTTACCCCCATATTTAACCCATTTTAAATTATATAGTAATTACCCAACCTTACCTTTATATACTTGTATGAACGAAGGTAGCAATGTCACAGCTAGCACTGACAGAGTTGATTTCATTGGAAATAATTAAAGCAAGTGACAATTAGAGATCTTTTAGTTCTTTTGTTTAAAAAATAAAAATAGAATCTAAACACGTGACGGCTAGGTTAGAGGGCTCCCCGAAGGCGAGGGTTTCGCGTACAGTTCCATGTTCTTAATTATAAAACAAATTCATGTAGTTAGGTCATATTACCATTTATTTTTTATGCATAAACTGTCCTAAATCAAGATAAAGAAAGTCAAAATTTGCGAGCTGGCTGTAATTAAAATTAAAATATCTAATTCTTGTAGAATAAAATAAGTTAGAGTTGATTGCCATGCATTCATTTTCTACAATCTCTTCCCTTCTTTTCTTTTCTAGGAAAAATTATAATCTCTTACTATCATTTCCCCTCTTATACTTTCTTTTTTCGTCCCATTCTTTTAACCGGGGACCGGAAGAAATCGACTGATGGCAAATATAATTAATGAGATAGAAGATTAGAGATGAGGTGTCACCCAAAGAAAGTGACGACATAATTAATGAGATGCACTACTTTTATTAATGTTGTACTGAACTCGATTTTTTTTATGCTTGATATTATACATTTATGAATCCCTCGTGCCTTTGTTGAGCAAATATAAATTGAATTATTATTGTTGGAAAAAATTCTCAGAAATTACTTTTTTGTCTTTGTGCAATTAAATAAGAAATCAACAAATTCAATACTGAGAACGAAAATAACAAATAAGCATCCACAAGTAAAACATAATATTTAATGTGAAAAACCCTTACAAGAAAAAATCATAGGTCGAACTTCGAATCACCACTATATCACTAATAATGAATTTATAATAATTCTATCAAATTTTATACCCTAAAACTTGAGGTTACACAATAAATTGAGAGGACAAATTTACTTTTAATTAAAATGAGAAATTTAATTAATTTCATCACCCAAAACATCCCAACCAATAAAATCTTCCTGATTTCAATTGAATAGAGATGGCAGTAGATACCCGTGAACAACAAACTGTAATCCTATGAATTTATTATTTCGACTGTCTTCTTACAATCAAGCTTCTCTCTTGTAATAAAAAGATGATCTCATAACCTTATTTATTGTATCATTCCTAATCCATTCCCATTATGAATTGAAAATAATTTATTCTCCTAATCAGATTAGGATAACATTTATTTGTCTTAAATACCAACCAAACTAGTAAGTAAATCTTTTTTTCAACTTGGATTCCTTTCATGGGTAAGGATAGCCATACCCAACAATCTCCCCCTCCGAACCCATAAGAGGAGGCATCATAAACGACAACTCCTCACTTGGAGTTAATTTTGACGAAATCTTAACTCAACTCAAGCTTCCTGGAATTTTCAATATGTCTTCATGTCCGACTTTGTCTCATTGGCATGATTCTTCTCGATGAGAGGATCAAACTCAAATTTGATAGATTTTTTCTTACCAAATTCATTTACAACCGTATTGTACTATGGTTACGAGCTATCACTTTCCTTCTTCAATTTTGATACCCATTTAAAGCGAAGAGATTTTCTCTTGTGATTCTCATGCAAGGCTTTTCTCCCATCTCGTACTACTTTGTACCACATCGTTTAGTTCCTAACTCTCCCATCTTTAACACCTCTCACACACACCCGTATCGTATAAAGAGGGTCTATTGTCTTACCTCTAATCATCACTAGACACCATTTAGTATGCTTCCATTGACTTTCACCAAAGCGACAACTATAATCATTCTCATCAAGCTTAGAACGAAACACCAGAATCAATCACCCATCATTAACATGGTACTTGGGTTTATCATCACAAACAATGGCTACATCAACGTCGGATAGATACAAAATTGAGTCATTATTCTTATCTTTTTTTGTTAACTGCTCCTTTTTAAAAAATTCGCACTCTCGCCTTATGTGACCCGGTCTCTGGCAGTGACAATAAATTACTTCTTTTCTATCTTTGCACCTTTCCATGGATTTATCTTCTTCAAGAGAGCTTTTCTCTCTTTTTCTGCCCCTACTTTGCATGACAAAAAATTATGACTTAGCACCAATCTGTACATTATCTCTTCGGCTTTGTTCTTTATTGAACAAGTTATCCTTGATTGTAACCATAGTCAGCACACCACTGGGAGAAAAATCACTCAGTGATACAACCAACGTCTCCCAGCTATCAGACAAAGAGTTGAATGACAACAATGCTTGCAACTCATCATTAATAACCATCATTATCGTATTTAACTAATTTCTCAAACTTTGATTATCACTCAAGTGTTCTGTAACGAAATTTTCATCCTTGGACTTAGAATTCACAAGCTTTCTGATCAAGAAACATTTATCCTGCGCCATTTTCTTTTCATTCATGAACTCTAATTTCTATCAGATCGTATAGGCTTTAGTTTATGTGGCAATATGATGAAACACACTTTGATCAACCTATGATCTAATCATACCAATAGTCTTTCTATTCATCTTGTTCTACTGCGCATCGCTCTTGTTTATGGGCTTAACTCATTTATTCTCAAGTGGCTTGTACAAATCCTTGCAGTAAAGTAAATCCTCTATTCTTGGCTTCCAAGTTGCATAATTTGAAATCTTAAGTTTAATCATGCAACCTGTTGTTCGGTCCTCCATTTAATTCACACAAGAAAATAACAAAAAACAACCAAGCTCTTGATACCACTGTTGAAAAAAGTGAGCCTAAATAATCTCAATATCAGGAATTGCTTTTTCGTCTTTGTGCAATAAAATAGAAAATCAACAAACCCAGTAATGATAATAAAATAATAAATAAGCATTCAAAAGCAAGACAATATATTTTACGTGGAAAATCTTTAAAGAAAAAAATCACAAGCCAAATTTCAAATCCCCATTATATAACTAATAATGGGTTTACAATAATCCTCTCAAGTTTTACACCCTAAAAATTGAGGTTACACAATCAACTGAGAGAATACAAATTTACCTTTAATTAAATTAAGAAATCTAATTAATTTTACCACCCAAAACATCCCAAATAATAAAGTCTTCTAGTTTTCAATTGAATAGAGATGGCGACGGATACCCACGAGCAACAAACTGCAATCCTCTCAATTTATTCTTTCGACCGCTGTCTACTACCAAGCTTCTCTCTTATGATAAAAAAAAAAACTCCCTCACAGCCTTATTTATAGTACTCTTTCAAATCCATTCCCATTATGAATTAGAAATAATTTATTCTCTTAATTATATTAGGATCATTTACTTGTCTGGGATACTAACCAAACTAACGAGTAAATCATTTTCATTTTTTAACTTGAATTTCTTTAATGGGTGAAGACTCGTTCCCAACAATTATTGCAGCGTTCTCTCTTATTTATGATTTATTCTCCCCTCGTCAACAAAGTGAGAAAAGAGATAAATGCGATGTTGCACTATCACCACGTACGTAACAAAATTCTTTTTCTCTTATCATTGTTAATATTATGGTTTCATTGTAACATCCCTCACCCTAGAGGGCCTATCACTTAATTTACACATATTAGCACAATTGTAATAAAGAAATTGAAACAAATAAAAATCTTATTTACAATATTAAATCTCCAAAGTAAGGGTCCAAAACTACCAACAAATTGATCAAAATTAGTTATATCTAACAACTCCAAAATTAAAGGTGAGGTAGCAGCTAACTCTTGCAGTGCAACTCTCACGTACAAACCTCAATCCCAACTAAGTTATGTTACCTGCCGAGAGGGAAAAAAAAATCGACTGTGAGTGAAAAACTCATATACAGATACAAATAAACAGAAAGAAAACAAACGAATGAGAGTAAATACACTATTTGAGAATATGATGAGTTATATATATATATATATATATACTTCTACAACTTACTAAAATAAAATGCCTTTCATAGTATCTAATGAACCAAGGAATCTATAGAGAAAGAAAAAAATACAACTTGTGAAAATTTTCAAATGCTAAAAATATGTGAGACGTATTGCATTTATAGTAGTTGATTACATTCTGTCGAATAAATTACAATCAAGTATCTAGCCTAAATTAAGTAATTATAAAGTGTAACATACATTTGTCAAATAAATACAACCAAGACTTCAACCTATAATCAAGGTCTTCAATTTAGTCATATATGAGAGATCATCAGTTTGCACAAAGTATTAACTGAAAAATGCACATTGGCTTAATAGTATCAGTATATAATTTAATCTTCTCATCACATACAAAGTATATAATCTTACCCCAAATATGAAAATGTAAGATATTCAAAAATTACTAAATAAAATATTTTCTAAATATATTTACTCATCACTTACTACTTACAAAATATCAAAGTTCTCGCAAAAATAACTTAATAAGAGTAGGATACTTATCAAATTATACTTTACTTACATTAGCTTACTCACACATATAAAACTTATTCATAATCTTACAACACACAAAACATGTGAAATCATGTCTTACACACATATATATAAGCTTGATAATAATACCTCATGAGAAGCGTTTAAACAAGTAAAATAACAATGATAATGTTATTTTATTTGTAAGAATACTATTGAAGACTATCAAATAATTATATAAAGAATGATTAAGCAAATAAAATAATAAAAAAAATTATTTTATTTCTAGACGATGAGTATGAAACATAATAATGAACCATTAACAATAAAGATTAGTTGAAGCTTATAAGCATAAGGGTAATTATTGAACAAATAAAATACCAATAAGGGTTATTTTATTTGTAAAGAATGAATAGATAATGATGAGAGATAAAGGAGATAGTGAATGAGGTAAGTAATGAGATGTTAAAGAATGAAGTGAATGTTAAATGATGAAGGCGTACAAGTTAGTTTAGACGGACGTAAATTTCATTAACGGCCCGATAGAGACTAATCGATAGATTTAATCATGATTCATGTAGGTCAACCGAAGATCGATAATCTAGAGGGAAGAGAAACGAATGTAACAGGCAAGTACATCTTACTTGTACACCTTATTTGTTTCGTACAAGTTCTATATATAAAGTAAATGCTTGAACTTAAACTGTCATGACTTGAACATAACCATTCATATGTATACGCTTAGGAAGATTTTCCAAATATTAAATTATAAAGGTTGAGAAGCCTAAATATAGAAAAGTTATTTGAAAGGTAAGTCTATGCCACTTGATTCAGCTAGACAGATGATGACATAAATTGTCAATTGATCTTATCTCTTTGAAAAAGCTATCTAAACCAATTGCTTTGGTGTAGACTCTATTACACTAAGATGAACAACCTTGATAAAGAGTAATCACTTTATGTCAGTGAATCCAACATGCGTGTGTACAGTAACTAAACATTATGCATAATGTAGGGTACTACGAGGCCGATCAATTCATTTACTTGTTCTAGAGGTTTTTTAGTTAATCATTGTTAATCCTATGCAGAGTTCAATGGTCTTTAGCGACCACTCAGTAATAAAAGACACTCATGCTTCGAAAGATCAAAATTCTTCTTTGCTAGATACATAATGATTGGTTATTTCTAAATTACTCTGACTTTGTAGATACCAAACTTGAAACCCTTAATGTATTATTCATTTATGATTCATTGAAGCACTTCATGACTTGTCAAAAACTGTTGAACTTTATGAGATTATGAACCATTATACTCGATTATTGATTATTACATACGTGCTGAGCAAATTCGTTGATCATACTTGCTTTATAACCCTATTTACAGTTTAGACGAAAAAGGTCAATAGTTTTGGAAAGGACAAGGCTAAGGCTGCAGAATAATTTATGTACAAGTTAAGCTTTTGAGTTTATATGAACAATATTAATATTTTGTAAGACTTATGATGTATGTAAAGGTTGCAAAAACCTAGGACAAATGTGTAAGTTAAATATTATTATTATGATATAAATATTTATGCTATTATGTATCGATTGGGTAGTTATATGTATGATGTTTGGATGGTATCATGAGCACTGAATTAATTTGAGGTAAGAGTACCCAAATTTGGGGGTGTCACAAATCCAAAACTTGATCTGATAATCATAGAAGAAATGTCCGATGGCTATATGATATAGTGACATCATCCACATGACCATTGTTGCCGGAGACTGATGTGACACAATAGAGTAGAAAGCTAGATGACATGTCAGAGTAGAAAGAAGTCAGACATAACAAAAAAAAAACAGGAATCAAGCTAACATTTCTCAAATATCAACATCAGAGATCTTCAATATCAAAGCATTAAAATAAGCAACGACTATCTCTCAATGGACAAAAGCTCCAACAGACAAAACTCTCAACGATCTAATTTCTAATGGGCGAAATGGCAGATCTCTCTCTATATAAGGACTACAATAAGCTAAAAGAAAAGAGAGAGAGATAGGGAGGGAGGGAATGAGGGAGGGAGAGAGATGGAGAATAAAGGAGCCACTTGAGAGAAAATGTGACGCCCCCAAATCTAGGCCTACAAAGCCCAATTTGAGACGTCATAAAATACATAAACTTTAATACAAATAGTACATAGGATAGAAATGCAAAACTCAATAATACACAACTAAGTCTTCACTATTATTTCCACACTATATTCAACATGTGAAGACTACAATAGTTATCACTCAGACCGTCACTCCATTCCCCCGCTAGACCCGGTTACTCTCTCTTTTTCTGAAAAACAATGGAACAAAAGAAAGGGTGAGCTCAAATAGCCCAGTAAGAAATATCATGACTAAGATAACGACAAATAAATTATCATTAGCCTTCAACAGATGAGTTCTTAATTGAATTTAATAGACAATAAGTTTTGTATCAATAATAGCAGCGGAATGAGCAATCTATTAGAAGAATAATGCAGACTATATTGTCCACTCGCTTCAATTTTTAGGAAAAACATCATCAACTTTTATCATCTTAAACACCGCTGGTCATGATAATATAAATTTTCAGTTCCTGATTTTAATCATGCCAGTCAATAGTTCATCTTTGCATTACGAGCCAAAGATATTCATATATAACCCAACGGTAATGATTATACCAGTTTTCAGCCTTTGGTCATAATCATACCAACAACAGTTCATCTTTGCCCCAGGCCAAAGAGAATATTCACCACGTGCCCTAAAAGACACAATAATTATATCGCCTTTAACCTATCAACTGTGCCCCAGGCCACAGATATTCACAACAACATGGTTCTTGATGATTAGAATAACAACCGTGATATAGATGATGAATCAGAAGAAACAGTATGATCAATAAATATCGAAAGTTTATGACTTTACTTTGTGCAGATTCAAATAATGTTCAAATTGCCAACATGATGTGGACTAAAATTCAAGAATAATATTTAAGATCCACAGTTCAGAATAGCAGTTAAGGTTCAATAGAAAGATTTAGAAAAATAGGAAGGTTCAGTTGAAATGATATTAGATGAAGCGCAAACTATTAAAGAATATATAATCATTTCAGGAAACTTTACCAACAAGAGACAAGTAAGAAATGAATACGAAGAGTAATTCGCCAAACATGCGGTAGTCCGCGTAGTCAGGTTATTCTCAGAGATTAATAAGGAATGAATACGAAAGGTTATTCACCAATAGGCGATAATCCGCACCGTAAGGTTATTCCCACAATTTAATACATGGAAATAAATACGAAAGGTTATTCACCAACAGGCGATAATCCGCACCGTAAGGTTATTCCCACAATTTAATATATGGAAATAAATACGAAAGGTTATTCACTAACAGGCGATAATCCGCACCGTAAGGTTATTCCCACAATTTAATACATGGAAATAAATACGAAAGGTTATTCACCAACAGGCGATAATCCGCGCCGTAAGGTTATTCCCACAATTTAATACATGGAAATAAATGGCACATCTTATGAGTAAGAAAGAAACGATATTATTTTCGAGAATCAAATATTGATATACCCTTACCATAGTAAGTTTGAATAATGGAAGATGAAAAAGATGGTATCCCTTACCTTAACACGTGACTAGATATGAACTCGTACACTTACAGATCTTTACAAATACTCAAGATGACTTTAGCACACTCAAAGAGAACTTATACAAAGAAATATTTGGAGAGTGAACGAAAGAATAAGCAAGGAAGTTTTTATGAAAAATCCTTAAGTTAAGGCCTCTATTTATAGTAAAAAATCTTATCATCACCAAGATTTCCTAATTTAATCCAAACCGTATATTTCAAGATAATGTTTAATCCATACCACTCATTTCATCTTTCAAGATTTCCTTAATCTAAACCATTCATTTAAAGATCATCTTTTAATCTATACCATTCAATTTACTTTATATATAAAACAACTAACTTTAAATAAATCAATTAACTTTATATATAAAAACAAACAACTTTATATAATTTATCATAATAAAAAACAAATAACTTTATATAATTTATCATAATAAAAACAAATAACTTTATATAATTTATCATAATAAAAACAAATAACTTTATCAATTCAATTATTCAACAATAATTCACAATTATTCATTATTATAGTTAATTGTTGTAAATGCAGTGTAGTTGGCTTTTCGAGTTAGATAAACAGGAAAATCAACTAATAATAGAATACAACAGTTTAATCAATATCATAAAAGAGATAACAATAATGCTAAAAATAGATAAGAAAATAACACGTTACTGTGTAGTGACAATTATTGATTCAGTAATGTGAATTATTGTACATATGCTACTGTGACAATTATCAACTCCATAATATGAATTATTATGCATGTGACAATTATTGGTTCAATAAAGTCAATATAGTACAATAACCACTTTATCAGTTTAATAATATGAAACACTGTGTAATACCGTGTGCTACTGTGCAATACCGTGTGCTACTATGTAATACCGTATGTTACTATTCCTTTACCACCGGATATTTTAACAGTTCAAGATGATTATACCGTTGACTATATTTATTTAAAAAGGTTACGTATGTCGTTTTCTATATCCGACAATAAAGTCGTTGTGGGGGTCCACCATTATTTTGTTATTTCGGCGCCGTCGTACGAATCGAATATTCCCCGACAAAACGAATATTCTCCGACCAAACGAATATTGTCCGACATAATAAAATTTACACATAACATCCTTAACTTTTAACCTTATTAATTTAACCACCTACTATTTCAGGGAAAAATATATATATATATGAAGAAAAATTAAATTTTGTATTTCATAAATTCGAGGTCTTACAACCTCCCCTCCTTATGAAATTTCGTCCCCGAAATTGACGTACCTGGCATTTCGAAGAGATAAGGATACGTAGATTTCATCTCAGATTCTAGCTCTCAGGTCATTTCCTCAGTATCTTGGTTTCTCCATAAAACCTTAACTTGAGGTATAACCTTTGAGCGTAGGATCTGCTCCTTCTTATCTAAGATCTTGACAGGTACGTCCTCGTACGTTAAATCATCGGCTATAACGTCCGGTTCTAACTCAATGACGTGGTTTGGGTCCTTCACATATTTACGTAACATAGATATGTGAAAAACGTTATGGATGCGAGACATACTTGGTGGTAGGGCTAGTCTGTAGGCTACGGGTCCTACTTGATCGAGAATTTCAAATGGGCCAATAAATCGAGGGTTGAGTTTTCCTCTCTTTCCGAATCTCGTAACTCCTTTCCATGGAGAAACATGTAAGAATACATGATCTCCGACGTTGAATCTCTCATCTCTCCAATGAAGATCAGCATAATTCTTTTGTCGTTCTTGCGCGGTCTGTATTCGTTGTCGGATCATTTGGATCTTTTCTGTTGTCAAGCGTACCAACTCGGGTCCCAACAATTTTGCTTCTCCTACTTCATTCCAACATACTGGAGAGCGACACTTTCGTCCATACAAAGCCTCAAATGGAGTCATGCCTATGCTTGCTTGGTAACTGTTGTTGTAGGAGAATTCAACCAATGGCAAGTACTTGTCCCAACTTCCTTTGAAGTCTAACACGCAAAGTCTCAAAAGATCTTCGAGAGTCTGAA
This sequence comes from Hedera helix, assembly GCA_947179155.2. Classification (NCBI taxonomy): domain Eukaryota; kingdom Viridiplantae; phylum Streptophyta; class Magnoliopsida; order Apiales; family Araliaceae; genus Hedera; species Hedera helix. The sequence goes on from OX359286.1 coordinate 4,133,118, forward strand.
TCGTCCTTTCAGATTGTCCGTCTGTTTGAGGATGGTATGCAGAACTAAATCGTAGCTCGGTGCCCATAGCTTTTTGTAGACTGATCCAAAAGCGTGAAGTAAATCTAGGATCTCGATCAGAAACTATGGAAACTGGCATGCCATGCAATCTTACAATATCGTTTACGTACATACCGGCCAAACGTTCGAGTGAAAAGTTTTCTCTTATAGGCAAGAAATGAGCAGACTTGGTCAATCTATCTACGATGACCCAAATCGCATCAAAACTTTGAGAAACTTTGGGAAGACCTGTCACGAAGTCCATAGTGATGTGTTCCCACTTCCATTCTGGAATTTCGAGTGATTGTAATGGATCTTTAGGCACTTGATGCTCTGCCTTGACACGTTGACAAGTTGAGCACCTTGAGATGAACTCTGCAATCTCCCTCTTCATATTGTTCCACCAAAATGTATGTCGAAGATCACGATACATTTTAGTACTTCCCGGGTGAATTGCAAACGGTGTGTTATGTGCCTCCATCATGATTTTATGTTTCAATTCAGGGTCGTTAGGAACACAAAGTCGAGAGTTGAGTCGAAGTATTCCTTTTTCGTCGATTCTTGCTTCTGGAATAGTACCTTCTTGTACTTTCTTCATCATACTCATCATTTTTAGATCAGTAGCTTGAGCAGCTTTAATTTTATCAATTAAAGCTGGTTCTACTTGTACGTGCGCAATCTTCATTTGGGTCCCTGGTGGCTTTAATTCTATCTCCATCTTTTGTAAATCGTACAAAATACATTTTTACGTAGTCAACATTGCACTTGTACTCGCATAAGATTTTCTGCTTAAAGCATCAGCTACAACGTTTGCTTTTCCTGGGTGGTACTGGATGGTGTGGTCGTAATCCTTTAATAGCTCAAGCCAACGTCGTTGCCGCATGTTGAGTTCCTTCTAGGTGAAGAAATACTTGAGGCTTTTGTGATCCTTGAAGATTTCCACTTTCTCCCCGTACAAGTAGTGCCTCCAGATTTTCAATGCGAAAATAACTGTTGCCAACTCTAAATCATGAGTAGGATAATTTTTCTCATAATCTTTGAGTTGTCGAGAGGCATAGGCTATAACTTTTCCATGTTGCATAAGTACACAGCCTAGACCTTTTCCTGAAGCATCGCTGTAGATAACAAATTCCCCCGATCCTGATGGTATAGTCAGAACAGGAGCTGAAATAAGTCTCTTCTTAAGTTCTTGAAAACTCTTCTCGCATTCCTCATTCCATATGAATTTTGTGCTTTTCCGAGTCAGCTGAGTTAATGGAGTGGCGATTCGAGAAAATCCTTCTACGAATCTCCGATAATAACCAGCTAAACCCAGAAAACTTCGGACTTCAGTTACTGACCGAGGTTGCTCCCAATTTAATATTGCTTCAATCTTTGCAGGATCAACTGATATTCCCTGACTGAAAATCACATGCCCAAGGAACGTGACTTCCTTAAGCCAAAACTCACACTTCTTCAACTTGGCATATAACTTGTTCTCACGTAGCTTTTGGAGTATTAATCTCAGGTGTTGTTCATGATCCTCACGACTCTTGGAGTATATAAGAATGTCATCAATAAAGACAACTACAAAATGATCCAAATATTCTTTGAATATCCGGTTCATCATGTCCATGAAAGCTGCAGGAGCATTTGTTAGTCCAAAAGGCATGACTAAGAACTCATAATGCCCGTAGCGGGTTCTGAAAGCAGTCTTTGGAATGTCATCAGTTTTAACTTTTAACTGATGATATCCAGAGCGGAGATCAATCTTTGAGAAATGTTGAGCACCCTGCAATTGATCAAACATGTCATCAATTCGAGGTAACGGGTACCTGTTTTTGATGGTGACATGATTCAACTCTCGGTAGTCAATACACAATCTCATACTCCCGTCCTTCTTCTTGACAAAAAGAACAGGGGCACCCCAAGGCGATGCACTCGAACGAATGAAACCAGTATCTAACAATTCCTGTAGTTGGACCTTTAGCTCTTGAAGTTCAATAGGAGTCATTCGGTATGGGGCTTTGGAAATAGGTTTGGTATCGGGTTCAAGATCAATACATAATTCAATTTCCCGATTTGGAGGTAAGCCAGGAAGTTCATCGGGAAAAATATCAAAAAACTCATTAACAATAGGAATATCTTTCAAGTTTGACACATCTTTGTTCAAGTCAGTGACATGAGCTAAAAATGCTTGACATCCGTTTTTCAATAAACGAGTGGCTTTATGGCTAGAAATGACAGTTATGGATTTCAATGGTTTGATGGTTTGAATTTGTATGACAGGTTGATTAGGAATATGAAAACTAATGATCTTTTGAAAGCAATCAATTTTAGCATGATGATTAGTCAACCAATCAATTCCTAAAATCACATCAAATTCATGCATTTCCAATGAGATAAGGTCAACGGGTAATATAAGTCTATTGATTTGAACTAAGCAGGATTTATATACTGTAGATGTAATGGCTATTGCTCCTAATGGGGTTTCAACTGATAAGTCAAAGTCCAAATTGTCAGGAGTTAAGTTTAATCGTTGAGCACATATAAGTGAGACAAAAGAATGGGTAGAACCAGTATCTAACAGGGCATAGACTTCATGAGAATTTATGAATAGCTTACCGGTTATCACCTCGTTCGGGTTTCGTGCAATTTGGGACGTCACAACAAAAGCTCTCCCTTGAACTACAGATTTTCCCTTATTCGTGCTAGTTTTTGGTACCATCATTGCAGCTGGACTTGATTTTGAAACAGGACAAAATCGAGCCATATGACCTTCTTTTCCGCAACTGTAGCACAACTTGGACTGTTGAGTACAGTTTGGGCTGATGTGGCCCTCCTGACCACACTTGTAACATCTTACCGGTGGTCGATCTCCTCCCCTTGGTACTGGTGCCAGTGCAGGTACTGGTGCCGGTGCTCTTCCATAATCATTATGGAATCTCTTTCTCTTGAAATTATTTCCACTAGATTCCCCTCTTCTATTATTCGATGCGTGATTACTACCGAAGTGCTGGTTACCTCCCTTATGGTTCTCGTTCCTGTGGTTGTTGTCATTTCTCTCTCTACGCTGATCATTGACTCTTGGCTGCAATTTTTCATCTGTTTGCTCTACCCTTTGAGCCCTGTCGACAACATCTGAATACAAGGTCAATTTATGAGAGCTAAGCTGTTGACGAATTTCGAATCTCAAACCTCGTAAGAACATCCGACTCATCCGTGCTTCGTCATCCACTAGATGAGTCGCGAAACGAGATAGTTCGGCAAACTTAGCTTCATATTGTGAAACAGACATATTTCCTTGCTCTAGTTTTATGAACTCCACCTCTTTCATATGGCGGATGTTGTCTGGAAAATACTTTTCGTTGAACAGCTCTTTGAATTCCAGCCAAGACATTTCGAGAGCCGAATGATGGATACGTTTTACTGCCTCCCACCAATGGTCTGCCTCCCCTCGAAACATAAAGGTGGCGAATGGCACCTTCTGATCATCTACACATCGCAGAACATCAAGGATTTTTGTCGTTTGCTTTAACCATGCCTCCGCTTTGAGTGGTTCAGGGTTCCCGAAAAATTCAGGTGGTCCCAACTCTTTAAATTGTTTAACGGTGACAATCCTTGAATTATCAGCGTTTCCATCGTTACGACCTCCCCTTGGCTGATTTTGGATAAATTGCATGAAGTTTCTAAAGAAACCATTCTGATTTGCATGATCACCAGCATTATTTTCTGAAGCTGCAGGAGGATTGTTTGTAGCTTCCTGATTCTCAGCTACGTTCGCCTCGGGCAGTGGATAATTCATTCCCTGATTTTCAGAAGTCATTCTTAACAGAGGTCATAAGATAAAGGTTAGTTAAACAAACTGACTCGTCACTTCTTGTCCCCACATTCAAGCCAACTTATTAGATAACAAAATTTTATGTAGGACATACTAATGACGTAATCTATTCGTCTCTCTCCTCCTACTTCTACCCCAGATCTCCATTAAAGATCATATCCCTAAGCTCGGATACCAAATGTGACGCCCCCAAATCTAGGCCTACATAGCCCAATTTGACACGCCATAAAATACATAAACTTTAATACAAATAGTACATAGGACAGAAATGCAAAACTCAATAATACACAACTAAGTCTTCGCTATTATTTCCACACTATATTCAACATGTGAAGACTACAATAGCTATCACTCGGACCGTCACTCCATTCCCCTGCTAGACCCGGCTACTCTCTCTTTTTCTGAAAAACAATGGAACAAAAGAAAGGGTGAGCTCAAATAGCCCAGTAAGAAATATCATGACTAAGATAACGACAAATAAATTATCATTAGCCTTCAACAGATGAGTTCTTAATTGAATTTAATAGACAATAAGTTTTGTATCAATAATAGCAGCGGAATGAGCAATCTATTAGAAGAATAATGCAGACTATATTGTCCACCCGCTTCAATTTTTAGGAAAAACATCATCAACTTTTATCATCTTAAACACCACTGGTCATGATAATATAAATTTTCAATTCCTGATTTTAATCATGCCAGTCAATAGTTCATCTTTGCATTACGAGCCAAAGATATTCATATATAACCCAACGGTAATGATTATACCAATTTTCAGCCTTTGGTCATAATCATACCAACAACAGTTCATCTTTGCCCCAGGCCAAAGAGAATATTCACCACGTGCCCTAAAAGACACAATAATTATATCGCCTTTATCCTATCAACTGTGCCGCAGGCCACAGATATTCACAACAACATGGTTCTTGATGATTAGAATAACAACCGTGATATAGATGATGAATCAGAAGAAACAGTATGATCAATAAATATCAAAAGTTTATGACTTTACTTTGTGCAGATTCAAATAATGTCCAAATTGCCAACATGATGTGGACTAAAATTCAAGAATGATATTTAAGATCCACAGTTCAGAATAGCAGTTAAGGTTCAATAGAAAGATTTAGAAAAATAGGAAGGTTCAGTTGAAATGATATTAGATGAAGCGCAAACTATTAAAGAATATATAATCATTTCAGGAAACTTTACCAACAAGAGACAAGTAAGAAATGAATACGAAGAGTAATTCGCCAAACATGCGGTAGTCCGCGTAGTCAGGTTATTCTCAGAGATTAATAAGGAATGAATACGAAAGGTTATTCACCAACAGGCGATAATCCGCACCGTAAGGTTATTCCCACAATTTAATACATGGAAATAAATACAAAAGGTTATTCACCAACAGGCGATAATCCGCACCGTAAGGTTATTCCCACAATTTAATACATGAAAATAAATACGAAAGGTTATTCACCAACAGGCGATAATCCGCGCCGTAAGGTTATTCCCACAATTTAATACATGGAAATAAATGGCACATCTTATGAGTAAGAAAGAAACGATATTATTTTCGAGAATCAAATATTGATATACCCTTACCATAGTAAGTTTGAATAATGGAAGATGAAAAAGATGGTATCCCTTACCTTAACACGTGACTAGATATGAACTCGTACACTTACAGATCTTTACAAATACTCAAGATGACTTTAGCACACTCAAAGAGAACTTATACAAAGAAATATTTGGAGAGTGAAAGAAAGAATAAGCAAGGAAGTTTTTATGAAAAATCCTTAAGTTAAGGCCTCTATTTATAGTAAAAAATCTTATCATCACCAAGATTTCCTAATTTAATCCAAACCGTATATTTCAAGATAATGTTTAATCCATACCACTCATTTCATCTTTCAAGATTTTCTTAATCTAAACCATTCATTTAAAGATCATCTTTTAATCTATACCATTCAATTTACTTTATATATAAAACAACTAACTGTAAATAAATCAATTAACTTTATATATAAAAACAAACAACTTTATATAATTTATCATAATAAAAAAAAATAACTTTATATAATTTATCATAATAAAAACAAATAACATTATATAATTTATCATAATAAAAACAAATAACTTTATCAATTCAATTATTCAACATTAATTCACAATTATTCATTATTATAGTTAATTGTTGTAAATGCAGTGTAGTTGGCTTTTCGAGTTAGATAAACAGGAAAATCAACTAATAATAGAATACAACAGTTTAATCAATATCATAAAAGAGATAACAATAATGCTAAAAATAGATAAGAAAATAACACGTTACTGTGTAGTGACAATTATTGATTCCGTAATGTGAATTATTGTGCATATGCTACTGTGATAATTATCAACTCCATAATATGAATTATTATGCATGTGACAATTATTGGTTCAATAAAGTCAATATAATACAATAACCACTTTATCAGTTTAATAATATGAAACACTGTGTAATACCGTGTGCTACTGTGCAATACCGTGTGCTACTATGTAATACCGTATGTTACTATTCCTTTACCACCGGATATTTTAACAGTTCAAGATGATTATACCGTTGACTATATTTATTTAAAAAGGTTACGTATGTCGCTTTCTATATCCGACAATAAAGTCGTTGTGGGGGTCCACCATTATTTTGTTATTTCGGCGCCGTCGTACGAATCGAATATTCCCCGACAAAACGAATATTCTCCGACCAAACGAATATTGTCCGACATAATAAAATTTACACATAACATCCTTAACTTTTAACCTTATTAATTTAACCACCTACTATTTCAGGAAAAAAAATATATATATATGAAGAAAAAATAAATTTTGTATTTCATAAATTCGGGGTCTTACAGAAAACTTAACCAATGTAGACATTAAGTCGAAAAGATTGGTGGTGCAAAGAAGAAGCTGAATACAGAAGAGATAATCTACCAATCAAGAGAAAACGTAGAGTTAAATCGGTCAGAGCTGAATGAAGAAGATTAGTCTATACAATAAAGGAGTATAAGGAGAAAATGACCAATGTACAAGAGACCGAAGGGGGATCGATCATTTACATGAATATCATCAACCCAAAACTACTCTATGCTTTGGAGATTGATCAAGAATGATTCTAGAGTAGGAGCTGATAAGATAAATCAAAAGGCGGCAGTCATTGCTTCGATGCCAAACTCTTTCTAAAGGAGCTTAACGTTAGCTTGGTAGCACCCCTAACAACTCTAATAACAACAATAACAACAAATCTAGGACTTAGTGACTCGCCATATTTAGAGGAATCTGCCCCAAGATAGGAAGATGACTGAGTGTCCTATAGAGAAAATCGGGTGAGGCCCATCTGATTCTTAGAGAATCAGCCCCTATTGAGGGAAGATGACTTAGTATCTTATGAGGACAAAAGACGAGACTTTGTGACCTACCTAATTCTTAGTGAATCGGACCCTTAGTGGGAGGACTTAGTGTCCATATTATAAGTACTTAGTGTTCAAATTATAAGGGCTTAATGTCCAATTTATACTTAATGGAATATCCCTGCTCAGCGGAGTGGAATAGAGGAGTAGGAGTAGTTCAAGCTCCGAACCTCTTAAAAATCTGTGTTCTTAATGTCTATTTATCCCATTCTTTGTATTTCATGTTTATGCCATGTGTGTTGAGATTATTATGAAGATAGTTTTTCATTAGCAAATTTATGTACAGAACTGTATATTTCTGTTGTAATGATCAGAAATGGACTTCACCAAATAACCTAATTCCGCTACGCATACAATTACTTAATTATTTGGCAAAGATGTTTATAAATGCAAATGTTATACATAATTGTATAATGATCTATTCAACCCCGCTCCCCTCCCCTCTAGATCATATTCGCGTGCCTCTAGGAAACAACATCTTAGTTAAGGGTGAAAAGTTAACTTAGACAATTTTTCTCCTTATTTAAACTATATTCCTTTTAACTTAAACTGTATTGAGCTAAGTCCAATAATAATTTTATTAGACAATTTTTTTTTATTAAATAACATTAAGAGATTGATCAAGCCCACAACACTTAACTTAAATAAAATATTAATTGAATTATATTTAATTATTTAGAAGAGAAGGAAATATATATAAAAAAATACGAGATATTACATTCATAGTTAACAATTTTTATAGCTAACTAGAAAAAATAAAAAAATAAAATAAGGCAAGTCATAAATTAAGCTTTATCAAATTAGTTGAACGATAAAAGACAATCCAAAACAGGACAGATTCTCTTGGAAAATTAATGTGAGTATCAATTACAATTATCATGATGAAGAGAAGTAATGTGTAACGAAAATGTACATAAACTTTCCTCTTTATGATTTTTGTTGATGAATAGCAGAAAACTCGGTCTAACAATGTGTTTGTCATATCACTATCATGTTTGTAAATTAGCTTGTTCTCGCTTGACATGGATACCTTTTCTGACTGTCAAATAAGGCCACCATAATTCATTTCCTTCCAATAAATTAAAATTCCTATAAAAATTTCTTGCTTCCAGTAAATGGTATATGTCATTCTTTACAAAACAGAGTCTGAAATTAAATTATATCACTATTTACAATGTACCAACACACTATAAATTACCCAATCTCCTCAAAACTGAGATCTTTGCACTTCGTATCAAGGGTCCTTGACCAGTGGAATTTAGAATTTTTTTGTTTGATAAAAAATAGAATTTAATTTTAGTTATTAACTGAAATAATTGAATAGAAAAATCGATTATTCGATTTTCAGTTAATTCATATAATTCGATTAGTTGTTCGAATATTAAATTTTTAATAATTTTAATTTTCAGTTATAATTGAATAATTTATTTAGTTTATTTATAAATGAATGATCAGTCTTAGTGGGAAGACTAAAAACCTACGATTACTACTCTTTGAATGCCCAATTAACAAATTATCAAGACACACTGTATCCTACAGTAATTGTTAAATTGTAAGAATTATAATTGTTTTTAGTCCCACAAATGCCCTTGTAACAAGTGGATTATAATGAGAGACCAACCTTTCCTGACACTCATTTAATATGGCAATTTAATATATGGAAGGAAGGGCCTAGGGCGGTAGATGTATTTTCATTCACGATCACATAGCTGATGATTTTTCCTGATAAATTTAAAAAAATTCTTATTAATTAGGTCCGATGAGATGGAAAGTTGGAGTAATTAATGTAAGCAAATGACAAAGCTAGCTACAAGACAAAACCATATGTATGTTTATGCTTTAAGCCCCAAATTTGAGATAAACGAAGGAAATGGTCCGAAATTTCTCTCAACAAGGGAGAAAAACTTAAAATTTAGGAGTGTTTTGTTACAATTTTGATTTTAAAACTCAATCTCTGTCATCAGTCCTGACTTGAACTATAGATCAAGAACATCTCTAGAATTTGAGGTTTTAAAAGCGTTGACGAGTTCCCATTTAAATGGTATCAAACCCATTTTTAAATAAAAATGATCAAAGTTTCAAATATCAGTGCATGCTGGCCTAATATTGGCTATTTTGGGGTCTATGCCCCCTCAACAGACTACAGTAAAATTCAGTTAGAATTAAAGAAGTCCAAAATATATGGCATTAATTATTTTCACTGCTAATATTAACCAGACTTGCAATATCTTACGGTAGGAAGCAGACAATGAGCTAGCTTCTTATTGCATCAACATTTATCATATGAACTTCTCCTTGAACCAGTAATTAAAGCTCAGTAATAAGGTCTGCATGCAACAACATATTAGGTCGAAAAAATTACCAAGTAGCTAGTACTTTGAACTAAAAAGATTTAATTTTACAAATTATTGCTCACAAATCTGCATTGACTAGTTTAATTTTACAAGTTATTGCTGTCATCAGCTAAGTGATATGACCATAGAAATTCGTCCTCAATAGTAGGAGAAAGTGGATATGAAAATCCAGGATCCGCTAATGGTTGGCTCCAGAAATTTGGCAAAGATTCATTACAAGTAAAACTAGCTAATTCTCCAACCCAAGGGAGAAGATCACTTAAAGGGGCATCGGAATAGCTCAAGGACAGCTCACTGCAAGATGATGATGATTCTCTTTCTATCTCTTCACTGATCTTCTCTTTTAATATCTGGCCATAAGAAGACTGATTGCAAGAATTCTCCTGATTTCCTTCAAATTGGTAAGTGTCACTACTAGATTCCCCCATCTCTTTGCTCGATGTCAATATTGGATTTGTGCGTTTCTTGAGATGGGTGTGCCAGTAATTTTTTATTTCATTGTCTGTTCTTCCAGGTAACTGTTTGGCAATGACTGACCATCTGATAAAGATAGAGAAAACATTATTATGTTATGACGTACCAAGGAAAAAAGAATCTACAACAAGTTATCCAATCATGTATAATAATTTATATATGTTAATGATTTCCCTTTTTCAAGTATCTTAGTTATTTGGTCATAATTCATCCTTGTTGATGATATTGGATGATTCTTCATCTTTGTACGGAAAAAAGGAGTCAAGATCTTCTTCATATGTAGTTGAATTTGAGCACAAATAAAGGCCATCTTCTAGTACAGTGTCGAAAGAAGAAATCGTAGAGGCCTGATCAAATAAACTTTATATTGACCTTAATTATATTTGTTGAACTAATTTAAATTGTTTACAGAAAATAAAAGGGAGAATGAAGAAGTCTATACATACTTGTTTCCAAGTTCATTCTGCAATTTCATGATGATATCTTCTTCTTCTTTAGTATAACTTCCACGTTTAACATTCGGCTGCAGATAATTCAACCACCGCAATCTGCAACTCTTGCCACATCGGGATAGACCTGAAATCAAAAAATGCACATTTTTATACAACCAATTACACACACACACATGTTAATCATGTTTCTCATGTCAATTATATTTACATACATACCAGCATACTTGGGAATTTCTCTCCAGTTCCAGTGGCCATATCTGTTAATGTAAGCTTTGAGCTTATTGTCTTCTTCTTCACTCCAAGCACCTTTCTTCATCCCATTTTTGCCAATAAAAGGTGATCTCACCATTCTTAATTAGTATTCGAGCTTGAGGAGTAATAGATATATTGATTGATCTTTATATAGCTTGCCAGGATGAATAACAAACACTTCCTGTTGCCAATTAACTTCACTCTATTTATACAATACAACTTGAAAATTGGAAACGTGTTTCTTAATAGATAAAGTCCACCGTTTAATTAGTATTATTAAAACCTGCCATGAACATGCCTTTCCGCGGACCATTCCGCGGACCACAATATTTATTTCTTATTTTGGACATATATAAATGGGTCAACTTAATTGTACAAAATGAAGGGGAAAAATTAATATTATATTTTGGATAAGGGGTATATATATATTCCCTCTAATATTCCAAAAATTAATATTACACAATTAGAGGTACACTTTTAAAAAACAAGCCTCCTGAATTTTGTTGAAAATATATATCTGTGCCAGTGATTTGGAAAAGGACTCTAGTGGTAGACATAATTCTAAGTACCGGATAACAAGTGTAATTTAATTAAAATATAATTATGGTAGGAATATAGAGAAATTTCCCTTATATATAATGAATTATGAATTAGAGATGATCGAGGAGGAGACTCCGCGTTGACGGCAATAGTGCCTTTTGAACACCTGTGCAAATTAGTCCGTTTTTCTTTATATATATAAGTCCGACGGACGGACGTACGTTTTTCATTACTCAAATTAGTAAATTTTCCTATGTATGTGTTACTAGTAAAAGTAAAAGTGTCATAGCGCGAGTTTATATAAAAAAAAATAATAAATATTTGATAATTTTTTATTAATATATTTAATATTTTTTATTAATATAATACATATATAACGTTAAAAATAATTGAATATACTTCATAATAAACGAAAAATGTATATATTGACCATAACTCATGCATGCATGTATATATTTATATCTAAATATATATATAGTCACGCTTTAAAATGAACCACTAAAAGACGA